>JACMZG010001047.1:0-12695 GCA_018340805.1 Microvelia longipes | reverse complement strand
TTGGAAAAAAAGTGGCAATTTATTTTCGAGTGAAATTGATATCAAAGTTCATGAAATTCATTGAGGATTCTAATGGTGGTACATGTCACGCGTGGAGATAGTCTATGAATGGACCGATCGATAAATCAATATAATATAGGAAAAATGTTAAATTGATGATTTTATTGGAAATTTTGAGAAATAAATTGCTCAAAACGCTATCCCGATTTTGTTTCGACTCGGGAGCTGTGGTTTATCAAAAAAATTGTCTTTGTTTAAGTATCGCTTCTAGCTTTCTAGCTATGATCAAAAGTGTAAGAACTGTTCTTCTCAGTTTAATCTCTGAGAACATGGTCAAAGACCTATATTGAGATTAAATTTATTTTTTCAACATGGTAGACGCTTTAAGGCTTGCCTAGCTCTGCCGTAGTGGACCTTACATTGCATTACAGTTTGGTCTGCTTGTTTAAACAAAAAAAAAAAATTGCCAAAAATTTAGGTGAAATACTAATAATTCACTTTGGGTTACGTCAAGGTTACGTCACGTCAGGGTTACGTCAGGGTTACGTCAGGGTTACGTCAGGGTTACGTCAGAGTTACGTCAGAGTTACGTCACGGTTACGTCACGGTTACGTCACGGTTACGTCAGAGTTAGGGTTTCCAGTGAAAAAATGAAAAATTTTACTTTTTCAATTTTCAGCTGTATAACTTGATTTCGAATATTGAAAATGTCAACAATCATTGAATTTGTACGCCACTCTTATTAGAGAACTTAAATAAATTTTAAATTTGAAAAAAAAGAAAAATGTTTCCTGGAGAAATCAACGATAAATGCGGCAACCTAAAAATCAAAAAATCAATTATTCTGATTGATATTTTCTGAAATCATTTGTCATAATCAAATTATATACGTTATGTTTTGTGCATTTATGTAAAAAAGTTGCGAAAAAATCAAAGGATTTTCGTAAAAATGAAAGTGAAAATTTGTGAAAAAATCGATTTTTTATTGGAAAAAAAGTGGCAATTTATTTTCGAGTGAAATTGATATCAAAGTTCATGAAATTCATTGAGGATTCTAATGGTGGTACATGTCACGCGTGGAGATAGTCTATGAATGGACCGATCGATAAATCAATATAATATAGGAAAAATGTTAAATTGATGATTTTATTGGAAATTTTGAAATAAATTGCTCAAAACGCTATCCCGATTTTGTTTCGACTCGGAGCTGTGGTTTATCAAAAAATTGTCTTTGTTTAAGTATCGCTTCTAGCTTTCTAGCTATGATCAAAAGTGTAAGAACTGTTCTTCTCAGTTTAATCTCTGAGAACATGGTCAAAGACCTATATTGAGATTAAATTTATTTTTTCAACATGGTAGACGCTTTAAGGCTTGCCTAGCTCTGCCGTAGTGGACCTTACATTGCATTACAGTTTGGTCTGCTTGTTTAAACAAAAAATAAAAAATTGCCAAAAATTTAGGTGAAATACTAATAATTCACTTTGGGTTACGTCAAGGTTACGTCAGGGTTACGTCGTCAGGGTTACGTCAGGGTTACGTCAGAGTTACGTCAGAGTTACGTCACGGTTACGTCACGGTTACGTCACGGTTACGTCAGAGTTAGGGTTTCCAGTGAAAAAATGAAAAATTTTACTTTTTCAATTTTCAGCTGTATAACTTGATTTCGAATATTGAAAATGTCAACAATCATTGAATTTGTACGCCACTCTTATTAGAGAACTTAAATAAATTTTAAATTTGAAAAAAGAAAAATGTTTCCTGGAGAAATCAACGATAAATGCGGCAACCTAAAAATCAAAAAATCAATTATTCTGATTGATATTTTCTGAAATCATTTGTCATAATCAAATTATATACGTTATGTTTTGTGCATTTATGTAAAAAAAGTTGCGAAAAAATCAAAGGATTTTCGTAAAAATGAAAGTGAAAATTTGTGAAAAAATCGATTTTTTATTGGAAAAAAAGTGGCAATTTATTTTCGAGTGAAATTGATATCAAAGTTCATGAAATTCATTGAGGATTCTAATGGTGGTACATGTCACGCGTGGAGATAGTCTATGAATGGACCGATCGATAAATCAATATAATATAGGAAAAATGTTTAAATTGATGATTTTATTGGAAATTTTGAGAAATAAATTGCTCAAAACGCTATCCCGATTTTGTTTCGACTCGGGAGCTGTGGTTTATCAAAAAAATTGTCTTTGTTTAAGTATCGCTTCTAGCTTTCTAGCTATGATCAAAAGTGTAAGAACTGTTCTTCTCAGTTTAATCTCTGAGAACATGGTCAAAGACCTATATTGAGATTAAATTTATTTTTTCAACATGGTAGACGCTTTAAGGCTTGCCTAGCTCTGCCGTAGTGGACCTTACATTGCATTACAGTTTGGTCTGCTTGTTTAAACAAAAAATAAAAAATTGCCAAAAATTTAGGTGAAATACTAATAATTCACTTTGGGTTACGTCAAGGTTACGTCAGGGTTACGTCAGGGTTACGTCGTCAGGGTTACGTCAGAGTTACGTCAGAGTTACGTCACGGTTACGTCACGGTTACGTCACGGTTACGTCAGAGTTAGGGTTTCCAGTGAAAAAATGAAAAATTTTACTTTTTCAATTTTCAGCTGTATAACTTGATTTCGAATATTGAAAATGTCAACAATCATTGAATTTGTACGCCACTCTTATTAGAGAACTTAAATAAATTTTAAATTTGAAAAAAAGAAAAATGTTTCCTGGAGAAATCAACGATAAATGCGGCAACCTAAAAATCAAAAAATCAATTATTCTGATTGATATTTTCTGAAATCATTTGTCATAATCAAATTATATACGTTATGTTTTGTGCATTTATGTAAAAAAAGTTGCGAAAAAATCAAAGGATTTTCGTAAAAATGAAAGTGAAAATTTGTGAAAAAATCGATTTTTTATTGGAAAAAAAGTGGCAATTTATTTTCGAGTGAAATTGATATCAAAGTTCATGAAATTCATTGAGGATTCTAATGGTGGTACATGTCACGCGTGGAGATAGTCTATGAATGGACCGATCGATAAATCAATATAATATAGGAAAAATGTTAAATTGATGATTTTATTGGAAATTTTGAGAAATAAATTGCTCAAAACGCTATCCCGATTTTGTTTCGACTCGGGAGCTGTGGTTTATCAAAAAAATTGTCTTTGTTTAAGTATCGCTTCTAGCTTTCTAGCTATGATCAAAAGTGTAAGAACTGTTCTTCTCAGTTTAATCTCTGAGAACATGGTCAAAGACCTATATTGAGATTAAATTTATTTTTTCAACATGGTAGACGCTTTAAGGCTTGCCTAGCTCTGCCGTAGTGGACCTTACATTGCATTACAGTTTGGTCTGCTTGTTTAAACAAAAAAAAAAAAAATTGCCAAAAAATTTAGGTGAAATACTAATAATTCACTTTGGGTTACGTCAAGGTTACGTCAGGGTTACGTCAGGGTTACGTCAGGGTTACGTCAGGGTTACGTCAGAGTTACGTCAGAGTTACGTCACGGTTACGTCACGGTTACGTCACGGTTACGTCAGAGTTAGGGTTTCCAGTGAAAAAATGAAAAATTTTACTTTTTCAATTTTCAGCTGTATAACTTGATTTCGAATATTGAAAATGTCAACAATCATTGAATTTGTACGCCACTCTTATTAGAGAACTTAAATAAATTTTAAATTTGAAAAAAAGAAAAATGTTTCCTGGAGAAATCAACGATAAATGCGGCAACCTAAAAATCAAAAAATCAATTATTCTGATTGATATTTTCTGAAATCATTTGTCATAATCAAATTATATACGTTATGTTTTGTGCATTTATGTAAAAAAGTTGCGAAAAAATCAAAGGATTTTCGTAAAAATGAAAGTGAAAATTTGTGAAAAAATCGATTTTTTATTGGAAAAAAAGTGGCAATTTATTTTCGAGTGAAATTGATATCAAAGTTCATGAAATTCATTGAGGATTCTAATGGTGGTACATGTCACGCGTGGAGATAGTCTATGAATGGACCGATCGATAAATCAATATAATATAGGAAAATGTTAAATTGATGATTTTATTGGAAATTTTGAGAAATAAATTGCTCAAAACGCTATCCCGATTTTGTTTCGACTCGGGAGCTGTGGTTTATCAAAAAAATTGTCTTTGTTTAAGTATCGCTTCTAGCTTTCTAGCTATGATCAAAAGTGTAAGAACTGTTCTTCTCAGTTTAATCTCTGAGAACATGGTCAAAGACCTATATTGAGATTAAATTTATTTTTTCAACATGGTAGACGCTTTAAGGCTTGCCTAGCTCTGCCGTAGTGGACCTTACATTGCATTACAGTTTGGTCTGCTTGTTTAAACAAAAAAAAAAAAATTGCCAAAAATTTAGGTGAAATACTAATAATTCACTTTGGGGGGTTACGTCAAGGTTACGTCAGGGTTACGTCAGGGTTACGTCAGGGTTACGTTACAGAGTTACGTCAGAGTTACGTCACGGTTACGTCACGGTTACGTCACGGTTACGTCAGAGTTAGGGTTTCCAGTGAAAAAATGAAAAATTTTACTTTTTCAATTTTCAGCTGTATAACTTGATTTCGAATATTGAAAATGTCAACAATCATTGAATTTGTACGCCACTCTTATTAGAGAACTTAAATAAATTTTAAATTTGAAAAAAAGAAAAATGTTTCCTGGAGAAATCAACGATAAATGCGGCAACCTAAAAATCAAAAAATCAATTATTCTGATTGATATTTTCTGAAATCATTTGTCATAATCAAATTATATACGTTATGTTTTGTGCATTTATGTAAAAAAAGTTGCGAAAAAATCAAAGGATTTTCGTAAAAATGAAAGTGAAAATTTGTGAAAAAATCGATTTTTTATTGGAAAAAAAGTGGCAATTTATTTTCGAGTGAAATTGATATCAAAGTTCATGAAATTCATTGAGGATTCTAATGGTGGTACATGTCACGCGTGGAGATAGTCTATGAATGGACCGATCGATAAATCAATATAATATAGGAAAAATGTTAAATTGATGATTTTATTGGAAATTTTGAGAAATAAATTGCTCAAAACGCTATCCCGATTTTGTTTCGACTCGGGAGCTGTGGTTTATCAAAAAATTGTCTTTGTTTAAGTATCGCTTCTAGCTTTCTAGCTATGATCAAAAGTGTAAGAACTGTTTCTCAGTTTAATCTCTGAGAACATGGTCAAAGACCTATATTGAGATTAAATTTATTTTTTCAACATGGTAGACGCTTTAAGGCTTGCCTAGCTCTGCCGTAGTGGACCTTACATTGCATTACAGTTTGGTCTGCTTGTTTAAACAAAAAATAAAAAATTGCCAAAAATTTAGGTGAAATACTAATAATTCACTTTGGGTTACGTCAAGGTTACGTCAGGGTTACGTCAGGGTTACGTCAGAGTTACGTCAGAGTTACGTCACGGTTACGTCACGGTTACGTCACGGTTACGTCAGAGTTGGGTTTCCAGTGAAAAAATGAAAAATTTTACTTTTTCAATTTTCAGCTGTATAACTTGATTTCGAATATTGAAAATGTCAACAATCATTGAATTTGTACGCCACTCTTATTAGAGAACTTAAATAAATTTTAAATTTGAAAAAAAGAAAAATGTTTCCTGGAGAAATCAACGATAAATGCGGCAACCTAAAAATCAAAAAATCAATTATTCTGATTGATATTTTCTGAAATCATTTGTCATAATCAAATTATATACGTTATGTTTTGTGCATTTATGTAAAAAAAGTTGCGAAAAAATCAAAGGATTTTCGTAAAAATGAAAGTGAAAATTTGTGAAAAAATCGATTTTTTATTGGAAAAAAAGTGGCAATTTATTTTCGAGTGAAATTGATATCAAAGTTCATGAAATTCATTGAGGATTCTAATGGTGGTACATGTCACGCGTGGAGATAGTCTATGAATGGACCGATCGATAAATCAATATAATATAGGAAAAATGTTAAATTGATGATTTTATTGGAAATTTTGAGAAATAAATTGCTCAAAACGCTATCCCGATTTTGTTTCGACTCGGGAGCTGTGGTTTATCAAAAAAATTGTCTTTGTTTAAGTATCGCTTCTAGCTTTCTAGCTATGATCAAAAGTGTAAGAACTGTTCTTCTCAGTTTAATCTCTGAGAACATGGTCAAAGACCTATATTGAGATTAAATTTATTTTTTCAACATGGTAGACGCTTTAAGGCTTGCCTAGCTCTGCCGTAGTGGACCTTACATTGCATTACAGTTTGGTCTGCTTGTTTAAACAAAAAATAAAAAATTGCCAAAAATTTAGGTGAAATACTAATAATTCACTTTGGGTTACGTCAAGGTTACGTCAGGGTTACGTCAGGGTTACGTCAGGTTACGTCAGAGTTACGTCAGAGTTACGTCAGAGTTACGTCACGGTTACGTCACGGTTACGTCACGGTTACGTCAGAGTTAGGGTTTCCAGTGAAAAATGAAAAATTTTACTTTTTCAATTTTCAGCTGTATAACTTGATTTCGAATATTGAAAATGTCAACAATCATTGAATTTGTACGCCACTCTTATTAGAGAACTTAAATAAATTTTAAATTTGAAAAAAAGAAAAATGTTTCCTGGAGAAAATCAACGATAAATGCGGCAACCTAAAAATCAAAAAATCAATTATTCTGATTGATATTTTCTGAAATCATTTGTCATAATCAAATTATATACGTTATGTTTTGTGCATTTATGTAAAAAAAGTTGCGAAAAAATCAAAGGATTTTCGTAAAAATGAAAGTGAAAATTTGTGAAAAAATCGATTTTTTATTGGAAAAAAAGTGGCAATTTATTTTCGAGTGAAATTGATATCAAAGTTCATGAAATTCATTGAGGATTCTAATGGTGGTACATGTCACGCGTGGAGATAGTCTATGAATGGACCGATCGATAAATCAATATAATATAGGAAAAATGTTAAATTGATGATTTTATTGGAAATTTTGAGAAATAAATTGCTCAAAACGCTATCCCGATTTTGTTTCGACTCGGGAGCTGTGGTTTATCAAAAAAATTGTCTTTGTTTAAGTATCGCTTCTAGCTTTCTAGCTATGATCAAAAGTGTAAGAACTGTTCTTCTCAGTTTAATCTCTGAGAACATGGTCAAAGACCTATATTGAGATTAAATTTATTTTTTCAACATGGTAGACGCTTTAAGGCTTGCCTAGCTCTGCCGTAGTGGACCTTACATTGCATTACAGTTTGGTCTGCTTGTTTAAACAAAAAATAAAAAATTGCCAAAAATTTAGGTGAAATACTAATAATTCACTTTGGGTTACGTCAAGGTTACGTCAGGGTTACGTCAGGGTTACGTCAGAGTTACGTCAGAGTTACGTCAGAGTTACGTCAGGTTACGTCACGGTTACGTCACGGTTACGTCACGGTTACGTCAGAGTTAGGGTTTCCAGTGAAAAAATGAAAAATTTTACTTTTTCAATTTTCAGCTGTATAACTTGATTTCGAATATTGAAAATGTCAACAATCATTGAATTTGTACGCCACTCTTATTAGAGAACTTAAATAAATTTTAAATTTGAAAAAAAAAAAATGTTTCCTGGAGAAATCAACGATAAATGCGGCAACCTAAAAATCAAAAAATCAATTATTCTGATTGATATTTTCTGAAATCATTTGTCATAATCAAATTATATACGTTATGTTTTGTGCATTTATGTAAAAAAAGTTGCGAAAAAATCAAAGGATTTTCGTAAAAATGAAAGTGAAAATTTGTGAAAAAATCGATTTTTTATTGGAAAAAAAGTGGCAATTTATTTTCGAGTGAAATTGATATCAAAGTTCATGAAATTCATTGAGGATTCTAATGGTGGTACATGTCACGCGTGGAGATAGTCTATGAATGGACCGATCGATAAATCAATATAATATAGGAAAAATGTTAAATTGATGATTTTATTGGAAATTTTGAGAAATAAATTGCTCAAAACGCTATCCGATTTTGTTTCGACTCGGGAGCTGTGGTTTATCAAAAAAATTGTCTTTGTTTAAGTATCGCTTCTAGCTTTCTAGCTATGATCAAAAGTGTAAGAACTGTTCTTCTCAGTTTAATCTCTGAGAACATGGTCAAAGACCTATATTGAGATTAAATTTATTTTTTCAACATGGTAGACGCTTTAAGGCTTGCCTAGCTCTGCCGTAGTGGACCTTACATTGCATTACAGTTTGGTCTGCTTGTTTAAACAAAAAATAAAAAATTGCCAAAAATTTAGGTGAAATACTAATAATTCACTTTGGGTTACGTCAAGGTTACGTCAGGGTTACGTCAGGGTTACGTCAGGTTACGTCAGAGTTACGTCAGAGTTACGTCAGGTTACGTCACGGTTACGTTACGTCACGGTTACGTCAGAGTTAGGGTTTCCAGTGAAAAAATGAAAAATTTTACTTTTTCAATTTTCAGCTGTATAACTTGATTTCGAATATTGAAAATGTCAACAATCATTGAATTTGTACGCCACTCTTATTAGAGAACTTAAATAAATTTTAAATTTGAAAAAAAGAAAAATGTTTCCTGGAGAAATCAACGATAAATGCGGCAACCTAAAAATCAAAAAATCAATTATTCTGATTGATATTTTCTGAAATCATTTGTCATAATCAAATTATATACGTTATGTTTTGTGCATTTATGTAAAAAAGTTGCGAAAAAATCAAAGGATTTTCGTAAAAATGAAAGTGAAAATTTGTGAAAAAATCGATTTTTTATTGGAAAAAAAGTGGCAATTTATTTTCGAGTGAAATTGATATCAAAGTTCATGAAATTCATTGAGGATTCTAATGGTGGTACATGTCACGCGTGGAGATAGTCTATGAATGGACCGATCGATAAATCAATATAATATAGGAAAAATGTTAAATTGATGATTTTATTGGAAATTTTGAGAAATAAATTGCTCAAAACGCTATCCCGATTTTGTTTCGACTCGGGAGCTGTGGTTTATCAAAAAAATTGTCTTTGTTTAAGTATCGCTTCTAGCTTTCTAGCTATGATCAAAAGTGTAAGAACTGTTCTTCTCAGTTTAATCTCTGAGAACATGGTCAAAGACCTATATTGAGATTAAATTTATTTTTTCAACATGGTAGACGCTTTAAGGCTTGCCTAGCTCTGCCGTAGTGGACCTTACATTGCATTACAGTTTGGTCTGCTTGTTTAAACAAAAAATAAAAAATTGCCAAAAATTTAGGTGAAATACTAATAATTCACTTTGGGTTACGTCAAGGTTACGTCAGGGTTACGTCAGGTTACGTCAGGGTTACGTCAGAGTTACGTCAGAGTTACGTCAGGTTACGTCACGGTTACGTCACGGTTACGTCACGGTTACGTCAGAGTTAGGGTTTCCAGTGAAAAAATGAAAAATTTTACTTTTTCAATTTTCAGCTGTATAACTTGATTTCGAATATTGAAAATGTCAACAATCATTGAATTTGTACGCCACTCTTATTAGAGAACTTAAATAAATTTTAAATTTGAAAAAAAGAAAAATGTTTTCCTGGAGAAATCAACGATAAATGCGGCAACCTAAAAATCAAAAAATCAATTATTCTGATTGATATTTTCTGAAATCATTTGTCATAATCAAATTATATACGTTATGTTTTGTGCATTTATGTAAAAAAAGTTGCGAAAAAATCAAAGGATTTTCGTAAAAATGAAAGTGAAAATTTGTGAAAAAATCGATTTTTTATTGGAAAAAAAGTGGCAATTTATTTTCGAGTGAAATTGATATCAAAGTTCATGAAATTCATTGAGGATTCTAATGGTGGTACATGTCACGCGTGGAGATAGTCTATGAATGGACCGATCGATAAATCAATATAATATAGGAAAAATGTTAAATTGATGATTTTATTGGAAATTTTGAGAAATAAATTGCTCAAAACGCTATCCCGATTTTGTTTCGACTCGGGAGCTGTGGTTTATCAAAAAAATTGTCTTTGTTTAAGTATCGCTTCTAGCTTTCTAGCTATGATCAAAAGTGTAAGAACTGTTCTTCTCAGTTTAATCTCTGAGAACATGGTCAAAGACCTATATTGAGATTAAATTTATTTTTTCAACATGGTAGACGCTTTAAGGCTTGCCTAGCTCTGCCGTAGTGGACCTTACATTGCATTACAGTTGGTCTGCTTGTTTAAACAAAAATAAAAAATTGCCAAAAATTTAGGTGAAATACTAATAATTCACTTTGGGTTACGTCAAGGTTACGTCAGGGTTACGTCAGGGTTACGTCAGGTTACGTCAGGTTACGTCAGAGTTACGTCAGGTTACGTCACGGTTACGTCACGGTTACGTCACGGTTACGTCAGAGTTAGGGTTTCCAGTGAAAAAATGAAAAATTTTACTTTTTCAATTTTCAGCTGTATAACTTGATTTCGAATATTGAAAATGTCAACAATCATTGAATTTGTACGCCACTCTTATTAGAGAACTTAAATAAATTTTAAATTTGAAAAAAAGAAAAATGTTTCCTGGAGAAATCAACGATAAATGCGGCAACCTAAAAATCAAAAAATCAATTATTCTGATTGATATTTTCTGAAATCATTTGTCATAATCAAATTATATACGTTATGTTTTGTGCATTTATGTAAAAAAAGTTGCGAAAAAATCAAAGGATTTTCGTAAAAATGAAAGTGAAAATTTGTGAAAAAATCGATTTTTTATTGGAAAAAAAGTGGCAATTTATTTTCGAGTGAATTGATATCAAAGTTCATGAAATTCATTGAGGATTCTAATGGTGGTACATGTCACGCGTGGAGATAGTCTATGAATGGACCGATCGATAAATCAATATAATATAGGAAAAATGTTAAATTGATGATTTTATTGGAAATTTTGAGAAATAAATTGCTCAAAACGCTATCCCGATTTTGTTTCGACTCGGGAGCTGTGGTTTATCAAAAAAATTGTCTTTGTTTAAGTATCGCTTCTAGCTTTCTAGCTATGATCAAAAGTGTAAGAACTGTTCTTCTCAGTTTAATCTCTGAGAACATGGTCAAAGACCTATATTGAGATTAAATTTATTTTTTCAACATGGTAGACGCTTTAAGGCTTGCCTAGCTCTGCCGTAGTGGACCTTACATTGCATTACAGTTTGGTCTGCTTGTTTAAACAAAAAATAAAAAATTGCCAAAAAATTTAGGTGAAATACTAATAATTCACTTTGGGTTACGTCAAGGTTACGTCAGGTTACGTCAGGGTTACGTCAGGTTACGTCAGAGTTACGTCAGAGTTACGTCACGGTTACGTCACGGTTACGTCACGGTTACGTCAGAGTTAGGGTTTCCAGTGAAAAAATGAAAAATTTTACTTTTTCAATTTTCAGCTGTATAACTTGATTTCGAATATTGAAAATGTCAACAATCATTGAATTTGTACGCCACTCTTATTAGAGAACTTAAATAAATTTTAAATTTGAAAAAAAGAAAAATGTTTCCTGGAGAAATCAACGATAAATGCGGCAACCTAAAAATCAAAAAATCAATTATTCTGATTGATATTTTCTGAAATCATTTGTCATAATCAAATTATATACGTTATGTTTTGTGCATTTATGTAAAAAAGTTGCGAAAAAATCAAAGGATTTTCGTAAAAATGAAAGTGAAAATTTGTGAAAAAATCGATTTTTTATTGGAAAAAAAGTGGCAATTTATTTTCGAGTGAAATTGATATCAAAGTTCATGAAATTCATTGAGGATTCTAATGGTGGTACATGTCACGCGTGGAGATAGTCTATGAATGGACCGATCGATAAATCAATATAATATAGGAAAAATGTTAAATTGATGATTTTATTGGAAATTTGAGAAATAAATTGCTCAAAACGCTATCCCGATTTTGTTTCGACTCGGGAGCTGTGGTTTATCAAAAAAATTGTCTTTGTTTAAGTATCGCTTCTAGCTTTCTAGCTATGATCAAAAGTGTAAGAACTGTTCTTCTCAGTTTAATCTCTGAGAACATGGTCAAAGACCTATATTGAGATTAAATTTATTTTTTCAACATGGTAGACGCTTTAAGGCTTGCCTAGCTCTGCCGTAGTGGACCTTACATTGCATTACAGTTTGGTCTGCTTGTTTTAAAAAAAAATAAAAAATTGCCAAAAATTTAGGTGAAATACTAATAATTCACTTTGGGTTACGTCAAGGTTACGTCAGGGTTACGTCAGGGTTACGTCGTCAGAGTTACGTCAGAGTTACGTCACGTCACGGTTACGTCACGGTTACGTCACGGTTACGTCAGAGTTAGGGTTTCCAGTGAAAAAATGAAAAATTTTACTTTTTCAATTTTCAGCTGTATAACTTGATTTCGAATATTGAAAATGTCAACAATCATTGAATTTGTACGCCACTCTTATTAGAGAACTTAAATAAATTTTAAATTTGAAAAAAAGAAAAATGTTTCCTGGAGAAATCAACGATAAATGCGGCAACCTAAAAATCAAAAAATCAATTATTCTGATTGATATTTTCTGAAATCATTTGTCATAATCAAATTATATACGTTATGTTTTGTGCATTTATGTAAAAAAAGTTGCGAAAAAATCAAAGGATTTTCGTAAAAATGAAAGTGAAAATTTGTGAAAAAATCGATTTTTTATTGGAAAAAAAGTGGCAATTTATTTTCGAGTGAAATTG
>JACMZG010001046.1:0-12699 GCA_018340805.1 Microvelia longipes | reverse complement strand
TGATATTATGAGTACATGATGTGTTGTTATTATGAATCATTGAATGCGTTCATATTATGAATAAAAAAAATCATGATGTGTGAATATTATAAGTACAGATGCCGGATTTTATGAATTCTGAATGTGTGAATATTTATAAAGTACATGAATGCGTGAATTTTATGAATACATGAATGCAGTGAATATTATGAAATAGATGAATGCATGATATATTATGGATTACATGAATTGCGTGAATATTATGAATACATGAACGTGTCACTATTATGGTAATGAATGTTTGTTATGAATTACATGATGTCAATTATTATGAATACATGAATGTGTAGAATTGTATGGAGTACTGAATGCTGATATTTGCATACATGAATGCCGTTGGAAGTTTGTTTTGAATAGAGAATGCGTCATATTATGATTACTGAAGCGTGAATATTTGAATACATGACATTCGTGATAAAATGAAAGATGATTGTGTGATTTTATTGAGTACAGAATGCGTGGATATTATGAATCATGAACGCTGAAATATTATGAATACAGGAATTGTTTGAATATTAGATACATTGAATGTCAATATTATGAATACATGAAATAATTTATGAGTACATGAATGCGTGAAATATTTTTGAATACATGAATGCGTTATTTTTTTGAATAGAGGAATGCGTCAATATTATGATTACATGAATGCGTGAATATTAATGAATACATGAATTCGTGAATAAATGAATAGATGATGTGTGATTTATTATGAGTACATGAATGCGTGAATATTATGAATACATTGAACGTGTGAATATTATGAATACATGAATGTGTGAATATTATGAGTACATGAATGTGTGAATATTATGGTACATGATGTGAATATTATGAATACATGAACGTGTGAATATTATGAGACATACATGAATACATGAATGTGTGAATTTATGATACAATGAATGTGAATTATGAATACATGAATGAAATACATAAATGTGTGAATATTATGAGTACATGAATGCGTGAATATTATGAGATGAATGCGTCAATATTATGAATACATGAATGTGTGAATTATGAATAATGAATGTGTGAATATTATGAAGTATATGAATGAGTGAATATTATGAGTACATGAATGTGTGAATAATATGTACATGAACATGAATACATGAATTTGTGAATATTATGAATACATGAATGCGTCAATATTATGAATACATGAATGTGTGAATATTATGAGTACATGAATGCGTGAAAATTATGATACATGAATGCGTGATATGAATAGATGAATGCGTCAATATTATGATACATGAATGCGTGAATATTATGAATACATGAATTCGTGAAAATTATGAATGAATGATGTGTGAATATAATGAATACATGAATGTGTGAATATTATGAATAGATGAATGTGTGAATTATGAGTATATGAATGTGTGATATTATGAGTACATGAATGTGTGAATATTATGAGTTCATAAATGCGTGAATATTATGAGTACATGATGTGTGAATATTATGAATACATGAATGTGTGAATATTATGATACATGAATGTGTGATATTATGAATAGATGAAATGATGAATGTGTGAATATTATGAATACATGAATGTGTGAATATTATGAATACATGAATGTGTGAATATTATGAGTACATGAATGCGTGAATATTATGAGTATATGAATGTGTGAATATTATGAATACATGAATGATGAATATTATGAGTACATGAATGTGAATTTATGAATACTGAACGTGTAATATTATGAATACATGAATGAATATATGAATACATGAATGCGTCAATATTATGATACATGAATGTGTGAATATTAGTACATGAATGCGTGAATATTTGAATACATGAATGCGTGAATTTTTTGAATAGAGGAATGCGTCAATATTTATGATTACATGAATGCGTGAATATTATGATACATGAATTCGTGAATAAAATAATAGATGATTGTGTGAATATTATGAATACATGAATGTGTGAAATTATGAATATGAATGTGTGAATAATTGTATATGAATGAATATTATGAGTACATGAATGCGTGAATATTATGAGTATATGAATGTGTGAATATTATGAGAACATGATTAGTGAATTTATGAGTACATGAATGCGTGAATATTATGAGTACATGAATGTTGAATATTATGAATACATGAATGCGTCAATATTATGATACATGAATGTGTGAAATTTAAGTACATGAATGCGTGAATTTTATGAATACATGAATGTGTGAATTTATGAATCGATGAATGCGTATTTATGATTACATGAATGCGTGTATATGATGAGTACATGAATGTGTGAATATTATGATACATGAATGCGTGAATATTATGAATACATGATGCGTGAATATTATGATAGATGAATGTGTGAATAATATGAATACATGAATGTGTGAAATTATGAATAGATGAATGTGTGAATATTATGAGTTATGAATGTGTGAATATTATGAGTACATGAATGTGTGAATATATGAGTGAATATTATGAATACATGAACGTGTGAATATTATAATTACATAATGTGTGAATATTATGAATAGATGAATGCGTCAATATTATGAATACATGAAGTGTGAATATTTACATGAATTGTGAATATTATGAATAGATATTGTGTGAATATTATGAATACATGAATGTGTGAATATTATGAATACATGAATGCGTGAATATTATGAGTACATGAATGTGTGAATATTATGATACATGAATGAGTTATTATGAATACATGAATTATGAATACATGAATATATTATGATACATGAATGCGTGAATATTATGAATAATGAAGTGTGAATATTATGATACATGAATGTGTGAATATTATGAATACATGAATGCGTGAATATTATTGTGAATGAATATTATGATACATGAATGTGTTATATTATGAATACATAAACGTGTGAATATTATGAATACATGAATGTGTATTTATGAATAGTGAATGCGTGAATAATATGATACATGAATGCGTGAATATTATGAATACATGAATGTGAATTTATGAATATGAATTTGATATGAATAGATGAATGCGTGAATATTATGATACATGAATGTGTGATTTATGAATAGATGAATGTGTGAATAATATGTATATGAATGTGTGATATTATGAGTACATGAAGAATGTACATGAATGCTGAATATTATGAGTACATGAATGTGTAATATATGAATACATGAATGTGTGATATTATGAAACAATATTATGAATACATTGAATGAATGTGAATATTATGAATACATGAATGCGTGAATATTATGAATAGATGAATGTGTGAATATTATGAATACATGAATGTGTGAATTATGAATAGATGAATGTGTGAATATTATGAGTATATGAATGTGTGAATATTATGATAATATGTACATGAATGCGTGATATGAATAATGAACGTGTGATATTTATGATACATGAAACGTGTAAATATTATGAATACATTGAATTGTATATTATGAGTACATGAATGCGTGAATATTATGAATATGACGTGTGAATATTATGAATACATAAATGTGTGAATATTATGAGTACATGAATGCGTGAATATATGAATTATGAATGCGTGAATATTAGAATACATGAATGTGTGAATATTATGAGTATATGAATGATGAATAATGAGTCATGAATGTGTGAATATATGAATACATGAACGTGTAAATATTATGAATACATGAATGTGAATATTATGATACATGAATGCGTAATATTATGAATACATAATGTGTGATATTATGAGTACATGAATGCGTGAAAATTATGATACATGAATGCGTGAATTTTATGAATATGAATGCGTCATATTATGATTAATGAATGCGTGAATATTATGATACATGAATTGTGAAAATTATGAATAGATGATTGTGTGAATATAATGAATACATGAATGTGTGAATATTATGAATAGATGAATGTGTGATAATATGATATATGAATGTTGATATTACATAAATGTGTGAATATTATGAGAATGATTGTGTGAATATTATGAATACATGAATGTGTGAATATTATGAGTACATGAATGTGTGAATATTATAATGATGAATGTGGTATATTTATGAATACATGAATGTGTGATATATGATACATGAATGGTGAATATATGAATACATGAATGTGTGATATTATGTACATGAATGCGTGAATATTATGAGTATATGAATGTGTGAATATTATGAATAATGAATGAGTGATATTATATGAGTACATGAATGTGTGAATATTATGAATACATGAACGTGTAAATATTAATGAATACATGAATGTTTGAATATTATGAAATACATGAATGCGTCAATATTATGAATACATGAATGTGTGAATATATGAGTACATGAAGTGAATATTTTGAATACATGAATGCGTGAATTTTTTGAATAGAGGAATGCGTCAATATTATGATTACATGAATGCGTGAATATTATGATACATGAATCGTGAATAAATGAATAGATGATTGTGTGATTATTATGAATACATAATGTGTGAATATATGAATAGATGAATGTGTGAAATATGAAGTTATGAATGTGATTATGAGTACATGAATGTGTAAATTTATGATTCATGAATGCGTGAATATTAGTACATTATGATAATGAATGTGTGAATATTATGAATAGATGAATGTGTGAATATTATGAATAATGAATGTGTGAATATTATGTACATTGAATGTGTGAATATTATGAATAATGAATGTGTGAATATTATGTACATGATGCGTGAATATTTGTAATGATGTTGAATATTTGAGACATGATTTAGTGAATGTTATGAGTACATGAATGCTGATAATTATGAGTACATGAATGTGTGAATATTTAGAATACATGAAATGCGTCAATATTATGAATTCATGAATGTGTGAATATTATAAGTACAATGAATGCGTGAATTTTATGAATACATGAAATGTGTGAATTTTATGATCGATGAATGCGTCAATATTATGATTACATGAATGCGTGTTATGATGTACATGATGTGTATTATGATTGAATACATGAATGCGTGAATATTATGAATACATGATTGCGTGAATATTATGAATAGATGAATGTGTGAATAATATGAATATAATGTGTGAATATTATGAATAATGAATGTGTGAATATTATGAGTATATGAATGTGTGAATTATGATGAATGTGTATGAATGAACGTGAATATTATGATGAACGTGTGTGTCAATATTATGAATACATGAATGTGTGATATTATGAATACAGAATCGTGAATATTATGAATAGATGATTGTGTGAATATTATGAATACATGAATGTGTGAATATTATGGATAGATGAATGCGTGAATATTATGGTACATGAATGTGTGAATATTATGATACATGAATGCGTCAATATTATGAATACATGAAAGTGAAATTATGAATACTGAATGAGTGAATATTATGAGTACATGATCGTGATATATGAATACATGAACGTGTGAATATATTGAATACATGATGTGTAATATTATGAATACATGAATGCGTGAATATTATGAATAAATGAAGTGTGATATTTGAATACATGAAATTATATTATGATACATAACGTGTGAATATTATGATACATGAATGCGTGATTTTTAAAATGAATAGATGAATGCGTGAATAATATGATATGATGCGTGAATGCATGATGTGATATTATGAATAATGAATTGTGAATATTATGAATTATGAATTGCGTGAATATTATGAATACATGAATTGTGTGAATATTATGATTAGATGAATGGTGATGAATATATGAGTACATGATGTGTGAATATTATGAATACATGATGTGTGAAATATTATGAGTTCATGAAGCGTGAATATTATGAGTACATGAATGAATTGAATATTATGAATACATGAATGATGTTGAATATTATGAATACATGAAAGTGTGAATATTAATACATGAATGCGTGAATGCGTGAATTATTATGAATACATGAATGTGTGATTTAATATATATGTTGAATATTTGATATGAATGTGTGAAGATTATGGTACATGAATGCGTGATTTATGATACATGAACGTGGAATATTATGAATTACATGAACGTGTGAAATGAATGTATGAATACATGAAATGTGTGAATTTATGAGTCATGAATGCGTGATATTATGAGTACATGAAGTGTGATATTATGATACGTGAATATTAATGAGTACTGAATGAATTATTATGAATAGATGAATGTGTCAATATTATGAATACATGAATGTGTGAATATTATGAATAGATAATGTGTGATATTATGAGTATATGAATGAGTGAATAATTATGAGTACATGAATGTGGAATATATGAATACATGACGTGAATATTATGAATAATATGAATACATGAATGTGAATATTATGAATACATGGAATCGTGTGTACATGATGCGTGAAATTATTGAATACATGAATGCGTGAATTTTATGAATAGATGAATGCGTCAATATTATGATACATGAATGCGTGAATAATTATGAATACATGAATTCGGGAAAATTATGAATAGATGATGTGTGAATTAATATGAGTACATGAATGTGTGATATTATGAAGTAATGAATGTGTGAATATTATGAGTTCATAAATGCGTGAATATTATGAGTACATGAATTGTGAATATTATGAATACATGAATGTGTGAATATTATGAGTACATGAATGTGTGATTAATATGAATTTGAATATTATGAATATGAATGGTGAATATTATGAATACATGAATGTGTGAATATACATGAATGAATACATGAATGTGTGAATATTATGAATACATGAATGTTGAATATTATGAGTACATGAATGCGTGAATATTATGAATATATGAATGTGTGATATTATACATTTAGTGAATGTTATGATACATGAATGTTGATATTATGAGTACATGAATGTGTGAATATATGAATACATGAATGTGTCAATTTATGAATCATGAATGTGTGAATATTATTAATTACATGAATGAGTGAATATTATGAATTATGATTGAATTATGTACATGCGTGAATTTTTATGAATACATGAATGCGTGAATATTATGAATAGATGAATGCGTGGAAATATTACATGAATGATGTAATAATACATGAATGTGTGAATATTATGATAATTGAATAATATAGATGATTGTGTGAATATTATGAATACATTAATGTGTGAATATTATGAGTACATGAATGCGTGAATATTATGAATAATGAAAGTGAATATATGAGTTCATGAAGCGTGATTATTATGAGTAAATGAATGTGTGAATATTATGAATACATGAAGTGTGAATATTATATGAATACATGAATGTGTGAATATTATGAATAATGATGTGTGAATATTATGTGCGTGAATATTATGAATAAATGTGTGATGAATTACATGAATGGTATTATGAATACATGAATGTGAATATTATTAATAAGAATGTGAATATTATGATACATGAATGTGTGAATATCATGAGACATACATGAAGTGAATATTATGAATAGATGAATGTGTGATATTATGAATACATGAATTGTGAATATAATGAATACATGAATTGTGAATATAATGAGTACATGAATGCTGAATATTATGAGTACATGAACGTGTAATATTATGAATACATGAATGTGTGAATATTATGAATACATGAATGTTGTGAATATTTACATGAATGTGAATACATGAATGTGTGAATATTATGGAATACATGAACGTGTGAATATTATGAATGTGACATGAATTGTGTGAATATTATGAATACATGAATGTGTGAATATTATGAATACATGAATGTGTGAATATTATGATACATGATGTGAATATTATGAATACATGAATGTGAATATTATGAGTAACATGAACGTGAATATTATATATGGT
The DNA here is from genome assembly GCA_018340805.1 of Microvelia longipes. Lineage (NCBI taxonomy): Eukaryota > Metazoa > Arthropoda > Insecta > Hemiptera > Veliidae > Microvelia > Microvelia longipes. The sequence goes on along the minus strand of JACMZG010001046.1, from coordinate 4,781 downwards.
GAATTTATGAATACATGAATGTGTGAATATTATGAACATGAATGTGAATATATGAATATAGATGTGATTATTATGAATACATGAAAATTATTGTGAATATGAATGTGTGATATTATGATTGAATGCGTGAATATTTATGATATATAATGTGTGATTATGAATGTATATTATGAGTACATGAATGCGTGAATATTATGAATACATGAACTGTGAATATTATGATACATGAACGTGTAAATAATGAATACATGAATGTGTGAATGTGAATGGTGAATATTATGAAGTACATGAACGTGTGAATATTATGAATACATGTGAATATTATGACATGAATTGGAATATTATGAATACATGAATGCGTGAATATTATGAATACATGAATGTGTGAATATTATGAATGTGAATGAATTTATGATACATGAATGAGTGAATATTAATGAGTACATGAATGTGTGAATAATTATGAATACATGACGTGTATAATATTATGAATACATGAATGTGTGAATATATGAATACATGATGCGTCAATATTATGAATACTGAATGTGTGATATTATGATACATGAATGTGTGAATATTAATACATGAATGCGTGAATATTATGAATAGATGATGAATTTATGATACATGAATGCGTGAATATATTATGAATCATGAATTGTGATATTATGAATGATGATGTGAAAATATGAAGTATATGAATGTGTGAATATTTGAGTACATGAATGTGTGAATATCATGAAGTGAATGCGTGAATATTATGAGTCATGGAATTGTGTGAATATTATGAATACATGAATGTGTGAATATTATGATATGAATGTGTGAATATTATGAATATTACATGAATGTGTGAATATTATGAATACATGAATGTGTGAATATAATGAGTACATGAATGCGTGAATATTATGAATACATGAATGCGTGAATATTATGAATAGATGAATGCGTAATATTATGAATACATGAATGTGTGAATATTATGAATAGATGAATGTGTGAATATTATGAATACATGAATGTGTGGTATTATGAATAGATGAATGTGTGAATATTATGAATACATTATATGTGATGAATGTTATGAATGAATGAATATTATCAGTACATGAATGTGGAACATTGAATACATGAACGTGTGAATATTATGAATATATGAATGAACATATGAATAGATGAATGCGTCAATATAATGAATACATGAATGTGTTAATATTATGAGTACATGAATTGCGTGAATATTATGAATAGATGAATGCGTCAATATTATGAATACATGCATGTGTGAATATTTTGAATATATAATGCGTGAATATATGAATACATGAATGCGTGAATATTATGAATAGATGAATGCATCAATATTATGGAATACATGAATGTGGTGAATTATGAATAGATAATGTGTGAATATATGAATATGAATGTGTGAATATTATGATCATGAATGTGTGATTATGAGTGAATCGTGAATATTATGAGTACATGAATGTGTGAATATTATGAATAATGAATGTGTGAATATTATGATACATAACGTGTGAATATTATGACATGAACGTGTGAATATTATGATACATGATGTGAACATATGAATAGATGAATGCGTCAATATAATGAATACATGAATGTGTTAATATTATGAGTACATGAATGCATATGAAGTGCGTGAATATTATATTATGAATACATGAATGTGTGAATTATGAGTGAACGTGTGAATATATGACATGAATGCGTGAATATTATGAATAGATGACATGCGTCAATATTATGAATACATGAATGTGTGAATATTATGAATAGATGAATGTGTGAATATTATGAATGATGTGGAATATTATGAATAGATGAATGTGTGAATATTATGAATTACATGAATGTGTGAATATTATGTATATGAAAATATTATGTACATGAATGTGTGAAATTATGAATAACAAGAATGTGTGAATATTATCAGTACATGAATGTCTGAATATTTAAATACATGAATAATTTATTATGAATACATGAACGTTGTAATATTAAGAATATATGAATGGTAATATAGAGTACATGAATGCGTGAACATATGGATAGATGATGTGCGTCAATATAATGAATACATGAATTTGTGAATATTATGAATTGATGAATGCGTCAATATTATGAATACATGAATGTGTGAATATTATGAATAGATGAAAGTGTGAATGATTATGAATATTGAATGGTGTATGAAATGTAATTGCGAATATTATGAAAAACATGAATGTGTTGAATATTATGATACATGACTGTGTGAACATTATGAATAGATGAATGCGTCAATATTATGAATACATGAATGTGTGAATATAATGAGTACATGAACGTGTGAATATTATGAATACATGAATGCGTGAATATATGAATAGATGAATGAATATTATTGAATACATGAATGTGTGAATATTATGAATAGATGAATGTGTGAATATTATGAATACATGAATGTGTGAGTATTATGAATGATAATGTGTGAATATTATGAATACATGAATGTGTGAATATTATGAATAGATGAATGTGTGAATATTATGAATACATGAATGTGTGAAATATATATACAAGAATGCTGAATATTATGAGTACATGAATGTTTGAATATTATAAATACATGAAATGTATATTATGAATACATGAACGTGTGGAATATTATGATATATGAATGTGTGAACATTATGAATAGATGATGAATATAATGAATACATGAATGTGTTAATATTATGAGTACATGAATGCGTGAATATTATGAATAGATGAATGCGTCAATATTATGAATACATGAATGTGTGAATATTTTGAATATATGAATGCGTGAATATATGAATAATGAATGCGTGAATATATGAATGAATGAATATATGAATACATGAATGTTGAATATATGAATAGATGAATGTGTGAATATTATGAGTATATGAATGTGTGAATATTATGAGTACATGAATGTTTGAATATTATGATACATTAAACGTGTGAATATTATGAAAACATGAACGGTGAATATTATGAGTACATGAATGTGTGAATATTATGAATACATGAATGTGTGAAATATTATGAATAGATGAATGCGTCAATATTATGAATACATGAATGTGTGATGATACATGAATGTGAATATTATGAATACATGAATGTGAATATTATGAGTACATGAATGCGTGAATATTATGAATAGATGAATGCGTCAATATTATGAATACATGAATGTGTGAAATATTATGAATTAGATGAATGTGTGAATATTATGATACATGAATGTGTGAAAATGAATATGAATTGTGAATAATATGAATACATGAATGTGTTAATATATGAGTACATGAATGTGTGAATATTATGAATAGATGAATGTTGAATATTATGAATACATGAATGTGAATATATGAGTACATGAATGTGTGAATATTATGAGTACATTATGAATGGTGAATATTATGATACATGAATTGCGTGAATATTATGAATTGATGAATGCGTCAATATTATGAATACATGAATGTGTGAATATTATGAATAGATGAATGTGTGAAATTATGATACATGAATGTGTGAGTATTATGAATAATGAATGTGTGAATAATATGAATACATGATGTGTTAATTTTATGAGTACATGAATGTGTGGAATATTATGAATACATGAATTGTGTGATATAGAATATATGAGTACATGAATGTGTGAATTATGAACATGAATGGTGACATGAATGCGTGAATATTATGAATAGATGAATGTGTGAATATTTATGAATACATGAATGTGTGTGAATTATTGAATACATTATGAATACATGAAAAATATTATGAGTACATGAATATGTGAATATATGAATAGATGTGTGTGTAATTATGAATAATGATTAGTGAATATAATGAGTACATGAATGCGTGAATATTATGAGAACATGAATGCGGAATATTATGAGTAATGAATGTGTGAATATTATGAATACATGAATTAGTGAATATTATGTGAATGCGTGATATTATGAGTAAATGAATGTGTGAATATATGAAACATGAACGTTTGAATATTATGATACATGAATGTGTGAATATTATGAATACATGAATGCGTGAATAATATGTGAATACATACGTTTGAATATTATGAATACATTGATGTGTTGAATATTATGAGTACATGAATGCGTGAATATTATGAATAGATGAATGCGTGAATATTATGAATACATTTGCATGTGTGAATATTATGAATAGATGAATGCGTGAATATTATGAATACATGAATGGTGAATATTATATAGAAAATGTGTGAATATTATGAATACATGAATGTGTGAAATATTATGAATACTGAATTAGTGAATATAATGAGTACATGAATGAATTGTGAATATTATGAATACATGAATTGTGAATATTTGATTTCATGAATGCGTGAATATTATGAGTAAATGAATGTGTGAATATTATGAATACATGAAACGTTTGAATATTTAATGAATACATGAATTGTGTGAATATTATGAATACATGAATGCGAGATAATTGAATGCAATAATGAATATTTATGAGTACATGGAATGCGTGAATGGAGTTTGAATGCTGATATTATGATAGTGAATGCGTCAATATTATGAATTACAGGCATGTGTGAATATTATGAATAGATGAATGCGTAGTTATTTATGAATACATGAATGTAATCGTGATAATTATGAATAGACGAATTGTGAATAATTATGAATAAATAATGAATGTGTGAATATTATGAATAT
>JACMZG010001045.1:0-12708 GCA_018340805.1 Microvelia longipes | reverse complement strand
TCAAAAATACATTTTCATTTTCTTATTTACCATAACATCATGTTATGGTAAAATGATGATTTGCTTTTCATCATTTAGCATTTGATAAATATTTATTTATTTCATTTGAAAAATATTTCAAAAAAATTGAAAAAACTCATTCTTTAAAATATCTTGTCATTTCAAATGCATTTCATCAAAATTCAATATCATGATAATAATCGATTTTCAAATTACGATTGATTGATGTGAAAAATCAAAAAAAATGTGAAAGCAAAAAAAATATGCCCCGAGTGAGGATCGAACTCACGACCTTCAGATTATGAGACTGACGCGCTACCTACTGCGCTATCGAGGCTTGAATGTAGTTTCAAAAATTCATCAAAATACATTTTCATTTTCTTATTTTACCATAACATCAATGTTATGGTAAAATGATGATTTGCTTTTCATCATTTAGCATTTGATAAATATTTATTTATTTCATTTGAAAAATATTTCAAAAAAATTGAAAAAACTCATTCTTTAAAATATCTTGTCATTTCAAATGCATTTCATCAAAATTCAATATCATGATAATAATCGATTTTCAAATTACGATTGATTGATGTGAAAAATCAAAAAAAATGTGAAAGCAAAAAAAATATGCCCCGAGTGAGGATCGAACTCACGACCTTCAGATTATGAGACTGACGCGCTACCTACTGCGCTATCGAGGCTTGAATGTAGTTTCAAAAATTCATCAAAATACATTTTCATTTTCTTATTTTACCATAACATCAATGTTATGGTAAAATGATGATTTGCTTTTCATCATTTAGCATTTGATAAATATTTATTTATTTCATTTGAAAAATATTTCAAAAAAATTGAAAAAACTCATTCTTTAAAATATCTTGTCATTTCAAATGCATTTCATCAAAATTCAATATCATGATAATAATCGATTTTCAAATTACGATTGATTGATGTGAAAAATCAAAAAAAATGTGAAAGCAAAAAAAATATGCCCCGAGTGAGGATCGAACTCACGACCTTCAGATTATGAGACTGACGCGCTACCTACTGCGCTATCGAGGCTTGAATGTAGTTTCAAAAATTCATCAAAATACATTTTCATTTTCTTATTTTACCATAACATCAATGTTATGGTAAAATGATGATTTGCTTTTCATCATTTAGCATTTGATAAATATTTATTTATTTCATTTGAAAAATATTTCAAAAAATTGAAAAAACTCATTCTTTAAAATATCTTGTCATTTCAAATGCATTTCATCAAAATTCAATATCATGATAATAATCGATTTTCAAATTACGATTGATTGATGTGAAAAATCAAAAAAATGTGAAAGCAAAAAAATATGCCCCGAGTGAGGATCGAACTCACGACCTTCAGATTATGAGACTGACGCGCTACCTACTGCGCTATCGAGGCTTGAATGTAGTTTCAAAAATTCATCAAAATACATTTTCATTTTCTTATTTTACCATAACATCAATGTTATGGTAAAATGATGATTTGCTTTTCATCATTTAGCATTTGATAAATATTTATTTATTTCATTTGAAAAAATATTTCAAAAAAATTGAAAAAACTCATTCTTTAAAATATCTTGTCATTTCAAATGCATTTCATCAAAATTCAATATCATGATAATAATCGATTTTCAAATTACGATTGATTGATGTGAAAAATCAAAAAAAATGTGAAAGCAAAAAAAATATGCCCCGAGTGAGGATCGAACTCACGACCTTCAGATTATGAGACTGACGCGCTACCTACTGCGCTATCGAGGCTTGAATGTAGTTTCAAAAATTCATCAAAATACATTTTCATTTTCTTATTTTACCATAACATCAATGTTATGGTAAAATGATGATTTGCTTTTCATCATTTAGCATTTGATAAATATTTATTTATTTCATTTGAAAAATATTTCAAAAAAATTGAAAAAACTCATTCTTTAAAATATCTTGTCATTTCAAATGCATTTCATCAAAATTCAATATCATGATAATAATCGATTTTCAAATTACGATTGATTGATGTGAAAAATCAAAAAAAATGTGAAAGCAAAAAAAATATGCCCCGAGTGAGGATCGAACTCACGACCTTCAGATTATGAGACTGACGCGCTACCTACTGCGCTATCGAGGCTTGAATGTAGTTTCAAAAATTCATCAAAATACATTTTCATTTTCTTATTTTACCATAACATCAATGTTATGGTAAAATGATGATTTGCTTTTCATCATTTAGCATTTGATAAATATTTATTTATTTCATTTGAAAAATATTTCAAAAAAATTGAAAAAACTCATTCTTTAAAATATCTTGTCATTTCAAATGCATTTCATCAAAATTCAATATCATGATAATAATCGATTTTCAAATTACGATTGATTGATGTGAAAAATCAAAAAAAATGTGAAAGCAAAAAAAATATGCCCCGAGTGAGGATCGAACTCACGACCTTCAGATTATGAGACTGACGCGCTACCTACTGCGCTATCGAGGCTTGAATGTAGTTTCAAAAATTCATCAAAATACATTTTCATTTTCTTATTTTACCATAACATCAATGTTATGGTAAAATGATGATTTGCTTTTCATCATTTAGCATTTGATAAATATTTATTTATTTCATTTGAAAAATATTTCAAAAAAATTGAAAAAACTCTTTTAAAATATCTTGTCATTTCAAATGCATTTCATCAAAATTCAATATCATGATAATAATCGATTTTCAAATTACGATTGATTGATGTGAAAAATCAAAAAAAATGTGAAAGCAAAAAAAATATGCCCCGAGTGAGGATCGAACTCACGACCTTCAGATTATGAGACTGACGCGCTACCTACTGCGCTATCGAGGCTTGAATGTAGTTTCAAAAATTCATCAAAATACATTTTCATTTTCTTATTTTACCATAACATCAATGTTATGGTAAAATGATGATTTGCTTTTCATCATTTAGCATTTGATAAATATTTATTTATTTCATTTGAAAAATATTTCAAAAAAATTGAAAAAACTCATTCTTTAAAATATCTTGTCATTTCAAATGCATTTCATCAAAATTCAATATCATGATAATAATCGATTTTCAAATTACGATTGATTGATGTGAAAAATCAAAAAAAATGTGAAAGCAAAAAAAATATGCCCCGAGTGAGGATCGAACTCACGACCTTCAGATTATGAGACTGACGCGCTACCTACTGCGCTATCGAGGCTTGAATGTAGTTTCAAAAATTCATCAAAATACATTTTCATTTTCTTATTTTACCATAACATCAATGTTATGGTAAAATGATGATTTGCTTTTCATCATTTAGCATTTGATAAATATTTATTTATTTCATTTGAAAAATATTTCAAAAAAATTGAAAAAACTCATTCTTTAAAATATCTTGTCATTTCAAATGCATTTCATCAAAATTCAATATCATGATAATAATCGATTTTCAAATTACGATTGATTGATGTGAAAAATCAAAAAAAATGTGAAAGCAAAAAAAATATGCCCCGAGTGAGGATCGAACTCACGACCTTCAGATTATGAGACTGACGCGCTACCTACTGCGCTATCGAGGCTTGAATGTAGTTTCAAAAATTCATCAAAATACATTTTCATTTTCTTATTTTACCATAACATCAATGTTTGGTAAAATGATGATTTGCTTTTCATCATTTAGCATTTGATAAATATTTATTTATTTCATTTGAAAAATATTTCAAAAAAATTGAAAAAACTCATTCTTTAAAATATCTTGTCATTTCAAATGCATTTCATCAAAATTCAATATCATGATAATAATCGATTTTCAAATTACGATTGATTGATGTGAAAAATCAAAAAAAATGTGAAAGCAAAAAAAATATGCCCCGAGTGAGGATCGAACTCACGACCTTCAGATTATGAGACTGACGCGCTACCTACTGCGCTATCGAGGCTTGAATGTAGTTTCAAAAATTCATCAAAATACATTTTCATTTTCTTATTTTACCATAACATCAATGTTATGGTAAAATGATGATTTGCTTTTCATCATTTAGCATTTGATAAATATTTATTTATTTCATTTGAAAAATATTTCAAAAAAATTGAAAAAACTCATTCTTTAAAATATCTTGTCATTTCAAATGCATTTCATCAAAATTCAATATCATGATAATAATCGATTTCAAATTACGATTGATTGATGTGAAAAATCAAAAAAAATGTGAAAGCAAAAAAAATATGCCCCGAGTGAGGATCGAACTCACGACCTTCAGATTATGAGACTGACGCGCTACCTACTGCGCTATCGAGGCTTGAATGTAGTTTCAAAAATTCATCAAAATACATTTTCATTTTCTTATTTTACCATAACATCAATGTTATGGTAAAATGATGATTTGCTTTTCATCATTTAGCATTTGATAAATATTTATTTATTTCATTTGAAAAATATTTCAAAAAAATTGAAAAAACTCATTCTTTAAAATATCTTGTCATTTCAAATGCATTTCATCAAAATTCAATATCATGATAATAATCGATTTTCAAATTACGATTGATTGATGTGAAAAATCAAAAAAAATGTGAAAGCAAAAAAAATATGCCCCGAGTGAGGATCGAACTCACGACCTTCAGATTATGAGACTGACGCGCTACCTACTGCGCTATCGAGGCTTGAATGTAGTTTCAAAAATTCATCAAAATACATTTTCATTTTCTTATTTTACCATAACATCAATGTTATGGTAAAATGATGATTTGCTTTTCATCATTTAGCATTTGATAAATATTTATTTATTTCATTTGAAAAATATTTCAAAAAAATTGAAAAAACTCATTCTTTAAAATATCTTGTCATTTCAAATGCATTTCATCAAAATTCAATATCATGATAATAATCGATTTTCAAATTACGATTGATTGATGTGAAAAATCAAAAAAAATGTGAAAGCAAAAAAAATATGCCCCGAGTGAGGATCGAACTCACGACCTTCAGATTATGAGACTGACGCGCTACCTACTGCGCTATCGAGGCTTGAATGTAGTTTCAAAAATTCATCAAAATACATTTTCATTTTCTTATTTTACCATAACATCAATGTTATGGTAAAATGATGATTTGCTTTTCATCATTTAGCATTTGATAAATATTTATTTATTTCATTTGAAAAATATTTCAAAAAAATTGAAAAAACTCATTCTTTAAAATATCTTGTCATTTCAAATGCATTTCATCAAAATTCAATATCATGATAATAATCGATTTTCAAATTACGATTGATTGATGTGAAAAATCAAAAAAAAATGTGAAAGCAAAAAAAATATGCCCCGAGTGAGGATCGAACTCACGACCTTCAGATTATGAGACTGACGCGCTACCTACTGCGCTATCGAGGCTTGAATGTAGTTTCAAAAATTCATCAAAATACATTTTCATTTTCTTATTTTACCATAACATCAATGTTATGGTAAAATGATGATTTGCTTTTCATCATTTAGCATTTGATAAATATTTATTTATTTCATTTGAAAAATATTTCAAAAAAATTGAAAAAACTCATTCTTTAAAATATCTTGTCATTTCAAATGCATTTCATCAAAATTCAATATCATGATAATAATCGATTTTCAAATTACGATTGATTGATGTGAAAAATCAAAAAAAAATGTGAAAGCAAAAAAAATATGCCCCGAGTGAGGATCGAACTCACGACCTTCAGATTATGAGACTGACGCGCTACCTACTGCGCTATCGAGGCTTGAATGTAGTTTCAAAAATTCATCAAAATACATTTTCATTTTCTTATTTTACCATAACATCAATGTTATGGTAAAATGATGATTTGCTTTTCATCATTTAGCATTTGATAAATATTTATTTATTTCATTTGAAAAATATTTCAAAAAAATTGAAAAAACTCATTCTTTAAAATATCTTGTCATTTCAAATGCATTTCATCAAAATTCAATATCATGATAATAATCGATTTTCAAATTACGATTGATTGATGTGAAAAATCAAAAAAAAATGTGAAAGCAAAAAAAATATGCCCCGAGTGAGGATCGAACTCACGACCTTCAGATTATGAGACTGACGCGCTACCTACTGCGCTATCGAGGCTTGAATGTAGTTTCAAAAATTCATCAAAATACATTTTCATTTTCTTATTTTACCATAACATCAATGTTATGGTAAAATGATGATTTGCTTTTCATCATTTAGCATTTGATAAATATTTATTTATTTCATTTGAAAAATATTTCAAAAAAATTGAAAAAACTCATTCTTTAAAATATCTTGTCATTTCAAATGCATTTCATCAAAATTCAATATCATGATAATAATCGATTTTCAAATTACGATTGATTGATGTGAAAAATCAAAAAAAATGTGAAAGCAAAAAAAATATGCCCCGAGTGAGGATCGAACTCACGACCTTCAGATTATGAGACTGACGCGCTACCTACTGCGCTATCGAGGCTTGAATGTAGTTTCAAAAATTCATCAAAATACATTTTCATTTTCTTATTTTACCATAACATCAATGTTATGGTAAAATGATGATTTGCTTTTCATCATTTAGCATTTGATAAATATTTATTTATTTCATTTGAAAAATATTTCAAAAAAATTGAAAAAAACTCATTCTTTAAAATATCTTGTCATTTCAAATGCATTTCATCAAAATTCAATATCATGATAATAATCGATTTTCAAATTACGATTGATTTGATGTGAAAAATCAAAAAAAAATGTGAAAGCAAAAAAAATATGCCCCGAGTGAGGATCGAACTCACGACCTTCAGATTATGAGACTGACGCGCTACCTACTGCGCTATCGAGGCTTGAATGTAGTTTCAAAAATTCATCAAAATACATTTTCATTTTCTTATTTTACCATAACATCAATGTTATGGTAAAATGATGATTTGCTTTTCATCATTTAGCATTTGATAAATATTTATTTATTTCATTTGAAAAATATTTCAAAAAAATTGAAAAAACTCATTCTTTAAAATATCTTGTCATTTCAAATGCATTTCATCAAAATTCAATATCATGATAATAATCGATTTTCAAATTACGATTGATTGATGTGAAAAATCAAAAAAAATGAAAGCAAAAAAAATATGCCCCGAGTGAGGATCGAACTCACGACCTTCAGATTATGAGACTGACGCGCTACCTACTGCGCTATCGAGGCTTGAATGTAGTTTCAAAAAATTCATCAAAATACATTTTCATTTTCTTATTTTACCATAACATCAATGTTATGGTAAAATGATGATTTGCTTTTCATCATTTAGCATTTGATAAATATTTATTTATTTCATTTGAAAAATATTTCAAAAAAATTGAAAAAAACTCATTCTTTAAAATATCTTGTCATTTCAAATGCATTTCATCAAAATTCAATATCATGATAATAATCGATTTTCAAATTACGATTGATTGATGTGAAAAATCAAAAAAAATGTGAAAGCAAAAAAAATATGCCCCGAGTGAGGATCGAACTCACGACCTTCAGATTATGAGACTGACGCGCTACCTACTGCGCTATCGAGGCTTGAATGTAGTTTCAAAAATTCATCAAAATACATTTTCATTTTCTTATTTTACCATAACATCAATGTTATGGTAAAATGATGATTTGCTTTTCATCATTTAGCATTTGATAAATATTTATTTATTTCATTTGAAAAATATTTCAAAAAAATTGAAAAAACTCATTCTTTAAAATATCTTGTCATTTCAAATGCATTTCATCAAAATTCAATATCATGATAATAATCGATTTTCAAATTACGATTGATTGATGTGAAAAATCAAAAAAAATGTGAAAGCAAAAAAAAATATGCCCCGAGTGAGGATCGAACTCACGACCTTCAGATTATGAGACTGACGCGCTACCTACTGCGCTATCGAGGCTTGAATGTAGTTTCAAAAATTCATCAAAATACATTTTCATTTTTTATTTTACCATAACATCAATGTTATGGTAAAATGATGATTTGCTTTTCATCATTTAGCATTTGATAAATATTTATTTATTTCATTTGAAAAATATTTCAAAAAAATTGAAAAAACTCATTCTTTAAAATATCTTGTCATTTCAAATGCATTTCATCAAAATTCAATATCATGATAATAATCGATTTTCAAATTACGATTGATTGATGTGAAAAATCAAAAAAAATGTGAAAGCAAAAAAAATATGCCCCGAGTGAGGATCGAACTCACGACCTTCAGATTATGAGACTGACGCGCTACCTACTGCGCTATCGAGGCTTGAATGTAGTTTCAAAAATTCATCAAAATACATTTTCATTTTCTTATTTTACCATAACATCAATGTTATGGTAAAATGATGATTTGCTTTTCATCATTTAGCATTGATAAATATTTATTTATTTCATTTGAAAAATATTTCAAAAAAATTGAAAAAACTCATTCTTTAAAATATCTTGTCATTTCAAATGCATTTCATCAAAATTCAATATCATGATAATAATCGATTTTCAAATTACGATTGATTGATGTGAAAAATCAAAAAAAATGTGAAAGCAAAAAAAATATGCCCCGAGTGAGGATCGAACTCACGACCTTCAGATTATGAGACTGACGCGCTACCTACTGCGCTATCGAGGCTTGAATGTAGTTTCAAAAATTCATCAAAATACATTTTCATTTTCTTATTTTACCATAACATCAATGTTATGGTAAAATGATGATTTGCTTTTCATCATTTAGCATTTGATAAATATTTATTTATTTCATTTGAAAAATATTTCAAAAAAATTGAAAAAACTCATTCTTTAAAATATCTTGTCATTTCAAATGCATTTCATCAAAATTCAATATCATGATAATAATCGATTTTCAAATTACGATTGATTGATGTGAAAAATCAAAAAAAATGTGAAAGCAAAAAAAATATGCCCCGAGTGAGGATCGAACTCACGACCTTCAGATTATGAGACTGACGCGCTACCTACTGCGCTATCGAGGCTTGAATGTAGTTTCAAAAATTCATCAAAATACATTTTCATTTTCTTATTTTACCATAACATCAATGTTATGGTAAAATGATGATTTGCTTTTCATCATTTAGCATTTGATAAATATTTATTTATTTCATTTGAAAAATATTTCAAAAAAATTGAAAAAACTCATTCTTTAAAATATCTTGTCATTTCAAATGCATTTCATCAAAATTCAATATCATGATAATAATCGATTTTCAAATTACGATTGATTGATGTGAAAAATCAAAAAAAATGTGAAAGCAAAAAAAATATGCCCCGAGTGAGGATCGAACTCACGACCTTCAGATTATGAGACTGACGCGCTACCTACTGCGCTATCGAGGCTTGAATGTAGTTTCAAAAATTCATCAAAATACATTTTCATTTTCTTATTTTACCATAACATCAATGTTATGGTAAAATGATGATTTGCTTTTCATCATTTAGCATTTGATAAATATTTATTTATTTCATTTGAAAAATATTTCAAAAAAATTGAAAAAACTCATTCTTTAAAATATCTTGTCATTTCAAATGCATTTCATCAAAATTCAATATCATGATAATAATCGATTTTCAAATTACGATTGATTGATGTGAAAAATCAAAAAAAATGTGAAAGCAAAAAAAATATGCCCCGAGTGAGGATCGAACTCACGACCTTCAGATTATGAGACTGACGCGCTACCTACTGCGCTATCGAGGCTTGAATGTAGTTTCAAAAATTCATCAAAATACATTTTCATTTTCTTATTTTACCATAACATCAATGTTATGGTAAAATGATGATTTGCTTTTCATCATTTAGCATTTGATAAATATTTATTTATTTCATTTGAAAAATATTTCAAAAAAATTGAAAAAACTCATTCTTTAAAATATCTTGTCATTTCAAATGCATTTCATCAAAATTCAATATCATGATAATAATCGATTTTCAAATTACGATTGATTGATGTGAAAAATCAAAAAAATGTGAAAGCAAAAAAAATATGCCCCGAGTGAGGATCGAACTCACGACCTTCAGATTATGAGACTGACGCGCTACCTACTGCGCTATCGAGGCTTGAATGTAGTTTCAAAAATTCATCAAAATACATTTTCATTTTCTTATTTTACCATAACATCAATGTTATGGTAAAATGATGATTTGCTTTTCATCATTTAGCATTTGATAAATATTTATTTATTTCATTTGAAAAATATTTCAAAAAAATTGAAAAAACTCATTCTTTAAAATATCTTGTCATTTCAAATGCATTTCATCAAAATTCAATATCATGATAATAATCGATTTTCAAATTACGATTGATTGATGTGAAAAATCAAAAAAAATGTGAAAGCAAAAAAAATATGCCCCGAGTGAGGATCGAACTCACGACCTTCAGATTATGAGACTGACGCGCTACCTACTGCGCTATCGAGGCTTGAATGTAGTTTCAAAAATTCATCAAAATACATTTTCATTTTCTTATTTTACCATAACATCAATGTTATGGTAAAATGATGATTTGCTTTTCATCATTTAGCATTTGATAAATATTTATTTATTTCATTTGAAAAATATTTCAAAAAAATTGAAAAAACTCATTCTTTAAAATATCTTGTCATTTCAAATGCATTTCATCAAAATTCAATATCATGATAATAATCGATTTTCAAATTACGATTGATTGATGTGAAAAATCAAAAAAAATGTGAAAGCAAAAAAAATATGCCCCGAGTGAGGATCGAACTCACGACCTTCAGATTATGAGACTGACGCGCTACCTACTGCGCTATCGAGGCTTGAATGTAGTTTCAAAAATTCATCAAAATACATTTTCATTTTCTTATTTTACCATAACATCAATGTTATGGTAAAATGATGATTTGCTTTTCATCATTTAGCATTTGATAAATATTTATTTATTTCATTTGAAAAATATTTCAAAAAAATTGAAAAAACTCATTCTTTAAAATATCTTGTCATTTCAAATGCATTTCATCAAAATTCAATATCATGATAATAATCGATTTTCAAATTACGATTGATTGATGTGAAAAATCAAAAAAAATGTGAAAGCAAAAAAAAATATGCCCGAGTGAGGATCGAACTCACGACCTTCAGATTATGAGACTGACGCGCTACCTACTGCGCTATCGAGGCTTGAATGTAGTTTCAAAAATTCATCAAAATACATTTTCATTTTCTTATTTTACCATAACATCAATGTTATGGTAAAATGATGATTTGCTTTTCATCATTTAGCATTTGATAAATATTTATTATTTCATTTGAAAAATATTTCAAAAAAATTGAAAAAACTCATTCTTTAAAATATCTTGTCATTTCAAATGCATTTCATCAAAATTCAATATCATGATAATAATCGATTTTCAAATTACGATTGATTGATGTGAAAAATCAAAAAAAATGTGAAAGCAAAAAAAATATGCCCCGAGTGAGGATCGAACTCACGACCTTCAGATTATGAGACTGACGCGCTACCTACTGCGCTATCGAGGCTTGAATGTAGTTTCAAAAATTCATCAAAATACATTTTCATTTTCTTATTTTACCATAACATCAATGTTATGGTAAAAATGATTTGCTTTTCATCATTTAGCATTTGATAAATATTTATTTATTTCATTTGAAAAATATTTCAAAAAAATTGAAAAAACTCATTCTTTAAAATATCTTGTCATTTCAAATGCATTTCATCAAAATTCAATATCATGATAATAATCGATTTTCAAATTACGATTGATTGATGTGAAAAATCAAAAAAAATGTGAAAGCAAAAAAAATATGCCCCGAGTGAGGATCGAACTCACGACCTTCAGATATGAGACTGACGCGCTACCTACTGCGCTATCGAGGCTTGAATGTAGTTTCAAAAATTCATCAAAATACATTTTCATTTTCTTATTTTACCATAACATCAATGTTATGGTAAAATGATGATTTGCTTTTCATCATTTAGCATTTGATAAATATTTATTTATTTCATTTGAAAAATATTTCAAAAAAATTGAAAAAACTCATTCTTTAAAATATCTTGTCATTTCAAATGCATTTCATCAAAATTCAATATCATGATAATAATCGATTTTCAAATTACGATTGATTGATGTGAAAAATCAAAAAAAAATGTGAAAGCAAAAAAAATATGCCCCGAGTGAGGATCGAACTCACGACCTTCAGATTATGAGACTGACGCGCTACCTACTGCGCTATCGAGGCTTGAATGTAGTTTCAAAAATTCATCAAAATACATTTTCATTTTCTTATTTTACCATAACATCAATGTTATGGTAAAATGATGATTTGCTTTTCATCATTTAGCATTTGATAAATATTTATTTATTTCATTTGAAAAATATTTCAAAAAATTGAAAAAACTCATTCTTTAAAATATCTTGTCATTTCAAATGCATTTCATCAAAATTCAATATCATGATAATAATCGATTTTCAAATTACGATTGATTGATGTGAAAAATCAAAAAAAATGTGAAAGCAAAAAAAAAATATGCCCGAGTGAGGATCGAACTCACGACCTTCAGATTATGAGACTGACGCGCTACCTACTGCGCTATCGAGGCTTGAATGTAGTTTCAAAAATTCATCAAAAAACATTTTCATTTTCTTATTTACCATAACATCAATTTATGGTAAAATGATGATTGCTTTTCATCATTTAGCATT
>JACMZG010001044.1:11175-23892 GCA_018340805.1 Microvelia longipes | reverse complement strand
TAAATCAATTCACTCTATTTACTCAATAATATACACGTTGTTGAATGAGTCATAAAATTCATCTTAGACTTCAATTCAAGAATTGATTCCATGAAAATTTTATTCCAAATAAAAACAATAACAAAAATAATTGTTTATTTAAACAAATAAAAATTTATCTTTCAATTGAAATCAATATTAACAGTTATTTTCCATTCTAAACTTTTGATACATAAAATATTTATTAATTTTAAATCATCTTTCCATTATTTTTTTAAAATTTGATAAAATTGTAACACTTACAAATTTTGTAAAACAAATTTTCGAAAAAACTTATTTTTATTAATTTTTATACTTAATCTATGTTTAAAACTAGTGATCTTAATTCAATCTCAATTTATATATATATATATATATATATATATATATATTATATATATATATATATTATATATATAGATAGATAGATACGTGAATATTTACAATTACTCCTTCAACCGATAATCCACCCTTTTAATCTAACTAATCAATTAACTCTTAAATCAACTACTTTTTCTAAACAAATCGCTCTATTCTCCTATCAATCATTTACTTATTTACATATTCTGTTCAATCACTCAGTAAAATTCAATACAATACAAATATATACACATATACATATTGTACAAGAGACACGTGTTTACCATCTAATGCAAGGGTTCTTAAATTTTTTTTGCCCGTGACCCCTTTTCAAGAATACGAGATTTTATCGACCCTTGTTCACGAGTATGTTTACTCGGAAAGTATTGTTATCCAATTATAATTCTCAGCAGTGGCGGATCTATGATTTTTTCTGAGGCCAAGGAAGGCAAGCATAACACTTTAAGCATAGCAAACTGGGGTATCACAAGTAGGGATGCTCGTCTAAAAAGAAAACAGCTTCTTTATTAAAATTATAGTTATCTTATGGTAAAAGAAAATAGTAAAATGAGAACATCCTATTGAATTTATACATTTTCTTTGATGACTGCTCCACATTTCTACTATTTCCACTTTTCCACTATTTCCATATTTTCTACTATTTCCACTATTTCCACTATTCCTATTTTTTCACTATTTCCTATTTTACTATTTACTATTTACTATTATCCTATTTCCACATATTTCCACTATTTCACTATTTCCATTTCTACTATTCTACTATTTCCACTATTTCCACTATTTCCCTATTTCTACTATTTCCACTATCTACTATTCCACTATTTCACTATTTCCACTTTCTACTATTTCTACTATTTGTTTCTACTATTTCACTATTTCTACTATTTCACTATTTCCACTATTTCACTATTTCCACTATTTCCACTATTTCCACTTTCTACTATTTCTAACTATTTCTACTATTTTTCCACTATTTCCACTATTTCCACTATTTCTACTATTTCCACTTATTTCTATTTCTACTATTTCACTATTTTCCACTATTTCCACTATTTCTACTATTTCACTATTTCCACTATTTCCACTATTTCTACTATTTCCACTATTCCACTATTTCTACTATTTCCACTATTTCCACTTTTCCAACTATTTCCACTATTTCCACTATTTCTACACTATTCTTACTACACTATTTCCACTATTTCGTACTAAGCCAGAATTCTGGTGCAGAGATGACAGAAGTCTTTCCAATGTGTTGTAGCGTTACATCATTATTGTTTAAATAACAATATTTTCACTTTAAATAAATACATGAAGAAATACTAATTTTAAAAAAACAGTAAATTCTAACTAAGTATAATTAACATTTTAATTAAATAATTAAAATTTTTTTTCTCTCTAAAATCAATATAATAGAGAAATAAAAACGATTTCCCAAATAAATTTGAAGTCCAATGAATGAATGAATTATATTCTCTTTATAATCATATAAAACAAGATGCTATATTGAAAATTTTGCAGAGAACATAAAATATCTGAAAATATCTGATTGAACTCAATTCTATTTTATAAGAATTGTTGTTGAAATTCTATAAAGCTTTGCGTGTGTAGAGAAAATCGGATAAAAAAATTTTTAATTTGACATATTTCAAATAATATTTCATTGTTTGACAAGTGTAATTTATTATAAAATATAAAAATATTATGTTTTTCGTGTTTTTGAAACGAAAAATTTATTTTAAGAATTTTATTTTAAATTAATTTATTTTAATTATTTTTAAAAAAATTCTAAAACACTTTACTCATTATATTCCATTTTATATTATCAAGCCAAATAAAATAAAATTTATGAAATTCATCTTTTTCTGCAACATTAATTTATGATTAATTCAATGAAAAAATTAATGTGGAGAAGTCGAAAATGTTTCAGAATTTGTAAAGTGCAAAAATAAGTTATGAACATTTAATTATGCATTTCTATATTTCCATAAAATTAATAATAATAATAATAATAATAATAATAATAATAATAATAATAATAATAAATAATAATAATAATAAGTAATTAAAATAATAATAATAATAATTATAATAATAAAAGTTTCTACTAAGTTTAACATGATAAAATTATTCTTTATTGTATAATCGTTATGTCATTAACCTTTTCATTAAAAGAATTCATAATTTCAGCTATCTTCATGCAAAGAACATCATTCATAGAGACTTGAAAATTAGTAATATATTTCTGCACGAAAAACAATAAAATTGGTGATTTTGGATTGGCAACAGTAAAGATGCGACTATCGAATGGAGGAATTCAACAACCGACAGGATCCATTTATGATGGTAAAACCTTTGATTAATTTTTATTCACTTTTTAATTATTTATTTTTATATTTAAATTTAGAATTTGTCATATTTATATTTATACCATGAAAAATAATTTATTTTAGTGCCATATTTATAATTTAGTTCTAAATTAGTTTCATTGTAAAATGAAAAACAAATAAAACAACTTCAAAGGTCTTTAACTTTGTAATAAAAAAATAATAAATAAATAAAAAGAATTTATAATATATTTTTCTAAACATGTTTCATAAATAAACATAATAATATGATTTTATTGTTTATACATACATTTATTTCAGTAAATTATCTAATGCTGATTTGAAATGGGTTGGTAAATAAGTTCCCGCAAAATTATTTTGTCTTTTCATCGATAGAATTACCAAAAATGAAGAAAACAGGGAGATTTATTGTAGTTAAATTTCTTCCAAGTCGACAAAATAACTTGCAACACACAATGAGTGGTTACACAAAGCAGCTCAAATATCGTGACATCTGATACTACAAACATATTCAAGAAACAGGATAACAATCAAATTTGCCTGCCATTTTTGTAATATTAAATACAATGCATTAGCATTACTATTAAACTTTTGATACAGTCTATAATTTTGTGAAACGTAATCGACCATTATCTGATATAGAAGGTACTTTAGAATTACAGCAAAAATAGTGTTATATGGAAACTGTTTTACATTTGAGATATTCTACCACTAGAATATTTGAACATTGCAAAACAAATTAAAATAAACTGTTTCATTAAAAACAACAAAACAAAAATGCATAATTTCTATTATAATGACAAACATCAAGACTTCCTATGGAAAGTACGTTGTCATATATATACAAACCGAAATAAAATCTGCAATGGAACCAATATGATTTTTTTTAGATTTGAAAAAAATTTTTCTCTACGACGGCGCAAAACTATTTCAAATACATCATTCGGTTGTTTAACTGAATATGTATTTGTATAATAATCTTTAAAAAAATCTCATAGCATACAATACTAAAAAAAAATCAGAATTGCTACTAAATTAGTGGAAACTCTTCCACATATTATATAGTTGTCATTATTAAATCACCGCACACAATTGCACTTTCTTCGATAACAAAAATTAAGCAGATAAACCATTTTAAAACATTTTTAGAAAAGATTTATTCAATCTACAGATAATTCTAATAAAAAACCAAGTATGAAGTAGAAACCATGCCAGAGAATTAAATATTGAAATAATTAAAATAGTCAGATTAAGTAGTCCTCGTTAGGCAGTGTGCAGCCTAATATCAGTTACTACCGTGTGGCTCGCATAAATTCTGCTTTATACAAACATTTTTCTCAGTCTGAAGCACATTCTGGTATGATCAAAAGACTTGTTAAATAAAATTTCATTAAAGATTTGCTCTACATTTTAAAAGAATTCTATACTTTCAATGAATTAAGTATAGAGCAACGAACAATCAAGAACAATACAAATACAGAAAAGCAGATAAATACTGAAACAATCACTAAGATGAATATAAATATGTTCAGAAATAATCCTAGTAACTATGAACAGAAGGTTGCGAATTTAGTTGTCAATTTGAGTTTAAATATATGCCGTTTGAAGATAATAATAAATTATAATGCTCTTCCTAATGATAAATTATTGGACGTTTGCGAGAAAAATTAGCATTACGACTTTTGTCTGACATCATTATAAATATTGATAACAATGTACAAAAAAATTATGAGATTTTCTAAAATTCTTTGGATCCCTTTACTTAGTCGTATGATGAAATACTATCTTCGTAGTTTAGAAGGTGAAATAAAAGTTTTAAAATTGAATAAAGTTTTTAATACAACATTGAAATTAATGTTTTCTAGATTTTGTTGATGGAAATTCAGATCACAAAATATTCAGTACCTGATTCAATTTCAAAAGTTGAATTATATTGCAATTAGTAGTTCAGAAGGTAAAAGAGTTTTAGCTTAATGAATTTGATGGTTGGAAAAAAAGTTAGAACGAGTCTCACTGTGGAACATATATCAAATTTAATGACAATAAATTTATTACGAAGCAGATGGTAGACAAGGATGTGGTTCCCTTGATTATTCTTGGATGAATTGAGAACCAGATTAACAAATATATACAAGAGTTCGTCAAGAACGAGAGAAGTCGTATCGGCAAAATAATAGACCATATAGACTTTACATTAATAAATTTATTTAACTTTATTCCTGAAAATTGTAATATTTAATATTAATAAATATTTTTTTGTTAAAATATTTTTGTTTTAATACTTATACATATAAATTATGTTTACTTATCCTAATTATATGCGAGCAGGCACGAAGCGGACCGGTATTATACCAATTTATCAGCACACCCTTTGTTTGCCTCTGTTTTTGCCTATTCAGCATCGAATTGTTTTGTTAAGCATACCTGATTTATTACAAGATAATCTAAGAGAGTGAAAATGCCCATGTTAATATTGAAAATAAATTTTTTTTCGATATTAAAAATAAAATGTAACTTTTCAATTAAATATCCATTAACGTATTCTGCTTATAGAAAGCTGAAGAATATTAAAAAGATAAATCGTAAAACATGTATAGTTTTGTCATTTTAATTTAACCTAATTGATTATTATTATGTTTTATATACTTTCAATTAAACGTTTTTAGAAGAAAACAGAGAATTAATTTTAATTAATTATAGCACCCAGAAGTGATAAGAAATGGAAACAGAAATCCATATAGCAATTTATCAGATGTTATGCTTTTGGCTAGTTCTGTTTGAATTGACTACAAACCAGCTGCCTTATGTTCTCATTATAGCAACTTCGTGATCAAATTATTTTTTAGTTGGAAGGGGTAAATACGTCCTGACATCAGTCAAGTAAGATCTGACACGCCTAATCTATTAAAAGAGGTTTGAATAACGACTGTGTCAGTTTTGTTTGCTGAAGCCAGACCGCCATTTTTTCAGGTATAGTGAATAACTATTTAATGATAGAATACTGATTACATGGATTTATTACATTTTTATTTGAATTTGAAAAAAAATAATAAAAATGGGATATTAATAAAAAGTTTATCGTACTGGAAAAATCCATTTTTCCTCAGTTCGATAGTTTCTATCTATATAACATTTTAACTTCCCCAGATGGCATTTTGATACAACTTTTGCCGTTAAATTACTTTGCTTCTGTCAGTCTGATAAAATAGTATGTTAACATAAAGCGTAATGCTTTGTTCTTTATAACCGACTAGATATAAAGCAAAATAATTTGAATTTTATATATTCTCATTTTGAAAACTTTTACTGAAAACTAAGAAAATGTAAATGGAAGACACGTTTTTCAGAAATTCATAGAAAAACAATTATTCAAAATCTTTCCGGTTTTAAAATGGTTTCAAGTCTTGTAATTTAATTTTTTTCAATTGCTCTGTTAGAATAATTGAGATTTCTGTTATTTCTAACTTTGTGTTTACTTTTAATAAACTTTTATTTAATAAAACCATTTTGATGATATCATCTTAACTTATAAAAATAAAGATAATTGTTTTGATTGACATTGTTTTTCTTGTTATGTATCTTAACCTTTATTAGCAAGGTAAACTTTTATTTTTCCTGTTGCAATTTTTTTCTCCTGAAGGAAATTAGAATTCACTCCGGTATTCTATTAGATTACTCCTCGATGTATTTTTTGTCTTTTCCATTTGTATTGCACCTAACTTGTATTCATAATTGCACCACAACTTATAATTTCTCATCAGCTTATTAAATTTTTAATTTATGGTTTCAACATAACTCTGATACGTATCAATTCTTTGGTCCAAGTATTTCAACTTTTCTTGTGGCAAATACATTAATAGAGTAAGTAAATTGGGTGAATTAAGTGGATTATCTGTATAGAATATGTTGATGAATTGAGTGAATTGAATGTATTAAGTAAACAGAAAATGGAATCTTAAAATTTTAAGTCACTTGATTTAGTGAATAGATGTGAAAGTCTATTGGTACCAAAATTAAAGCTTCACGACTATTTCAGCATGAAAGATTTTATATTTCAACAACCTTTGATAAAACGGGACACTTAATCTCGGATCTTAAGGTGTCGTTATAACAAGATTTGCTTGCAGTATAATTAAAATTATTATTATTATAATTTTTATTATTATGTATTACTATTATTATTATAACTATTATTTAGTATTAAAATAGTAGCGCACTGAACCACCCCCTTATACAAAGAACATGGGACTCATCGATGAATAGAACAAGAGAATAACTAGTTGCGAGAGTTCATCATGACTGTAACAAGGACAATGAGTCATCGTTATGAATCCAAATGATTGATTCTTCGATGTCGAAAACAAAGACAATAACTCTCTGTATGATTCGTCGATGAGTCATCGTTTTTCCTTGATCAGTAGAATAAAGAGGAAAAAGTTCATCTTATTTTAAAGGGTACAGGCAGGGGTCAAGGTCAATTCCAACTAGGTTACGTCATTTCAAAACTAAGCAAATCTCATTTAAAATGCTAAGTCAAGCGTCATTTTCAGACCATTTTATTATTTTTTACTTTTTTACGTTTCTTGCATGTAATCATTGTCAACTTGGTATCGTATTATGGGTTTAACTGTCACATTTACAAATCACCATCCACCAAATATTAATTACTTAATTAGTTACATTTTAAGATTTTGTTAGTTGCATTGATATGGCTTGCTAACTGCATTCTAATTTTAATTTTTTAACGAAAACATCAAATTGAAGTTTTCCAATTCGTTATTACTTTTACATATTTTTACTATAAAAGTAAAAGTTAATAACAAAATATAAATAAAGAAAACAAATCAATTTAAAAATTATAAACATTAATAAACATAAATTAACATCAATACATTGAAATAGTAACAATGTCTTTTATTATTATCACTGTAGATTGAATCATTAAAATTTACCTGAATTCACACTGCATATTCGTCAACGAATAAACTTTTTTTCTTCTATGTGTATCTGATAAATATGGTATCTGCAATTACATCAATTCTCTACAATTCACATTAATTTATAGGATATTAAACTAAATTTCAATAAGTATTTATACTGATTTTTCAACCGACAACTTGTGCACACAAAATATATAAAGAAAATAAAATATGCACACCATGAAGATTATTTTTGATTTTCCAAAAAATAAACTGATTGACACCCAAAATTTTCAAATTTTCAATCACACAACATACTTATTATGTGTATATTACGTTTTAGTTTTATTTAAATCAATCCATTTAAACAATCGAATATTTTGTAAATATTAATATAAAGATTTTTGAATACAAATTGTAGAATTAATTATAAAAATTTAGTAAAATTTTTTACTAAATTATGGTATACTTGAGAATTTTTTTTAAAAATTGTTTTCTCTAACAAAATTAATTATTTAAGATCTATACTAAATTGGGGACAATCTATGCAGATCATTACCAAAAAACTATTGAGATCTTCATCGGAACCTATTCATTTTCAGTACTTATTTCCAATCAATGGTGAACCAGAATTTTATCCGTCAAATTTTTTATACTCCTTGATTCCTTACTCATACTCCTTGCCTTTATCAAAATTTAACAGGTGATAATTTTCTTCTTTTCAAATTGCGGAACAACTTCAACTCATTATATAAATATCATTTATTTCTTATAATTTTTATTGTGATTTACTAATTGTTATTAATAAACAGATTTTTATATATCGATATATTGTTATTAATTTTTATATGTTTAATATAAAAATATTTTTTATTTTCAAGTTCTTTCTATTTCAACTTTCTTTAAATTGCAAGTTTTGTACACAAATGAAAATTTACTGTGTATCTGAATTTATATTTAATGAGAAGCAACAAAGAAATACTGAAGCGGCACTCTATTATCATAATCAATTTGATTATGATTTCTTAGTTTAACTTTAACTTGTATATAAGAAATTGTCAGCATTTAGTTGACTTACTAAAATCGTATAGAAATATCGTCATATTATTCTTACATTATAGATTAAAAAGAAATTTGAAATAAGCCGTTCTTAATTTAAAAAAATATTACATCACAAAGCTTATTCAGAGAGACTTATATTGACTAGAAAAGACAAAATAAATAATTTATTAATCAAACAAATTAATTAATTTATCTCCATTTAATTTATTTATTTTATCAAAAAAGTAATATAATTTTTAAAAATTAAATCACCTTATTTTTGAGGAAATAGGTGACAATACGTAAGCAAACAACATCTAAACATAATAAAACATTCAAACATTCAGACAAATACAACTCGAATATAGCAAGCAAGTCAAAAACATAGTACAAACATACAACAGTCAGGAGCAAAACAATACTGAAAACAATCAAAGGGCAGTATCCATTCCAAAGCAGTATAATCCATCATTGAAATTAAAAATTATTTTTTGGTTTTTATGGACCTAGATGATTTCATTCTGTATCTGTAAATAACAACTTTTAATTATTTTTTTGAATTTATTGTTACCTATTTCGGTATTTTATTCTTAATTTTTATAAAGATTTATTATTATTCAATTTATTTCTTATTTTATGCAAATATTTTATTTTTAAAGAACCGTTTTATTTATATTATTATTAAACTTTTATAAATAACCTACTACACTAGATTCTTTTTTATGGGATTTACGTGAACGATCTACCGCATAAAAAAGAATCTGTTATATGCTAATAATTGATTTCGTGCGTTCTATACACACGGTATATATATAAATATATATTATATATATATATAATATATATATATAGGGTATCTTCTATATATTGGAAATTTTTTATTTGAAAATTATTTTAATTTGGGAAATTATTTTTATTAGGAAATATTATTGGAAATTAGGAATAATTTATTAGGAAATTATTTATTATTGGAAATTAATCATTAGGAATTGATATAATTTCAAGCATTATATCAGTCTAACGATGAAAGCGTTGTACAACTTTCTGAATACATACAAACAAATTGGCTTCAAGTAGAAAATGGTTTATTTAATTCTGAAATTTGGTCACATTATGATAATAATTCTGTGTATATGTAAATAATGATTTCGTTGCGGTTCTTACACAGGTTAAATATATATATAGGGTATCTTTCTATATATTTGGAAATTTTATTATGGAAATTATTTATTGGAAATTATTTATTTGAAAATTAATTATTAGGGAAATATTTATTAGGAAATATTTATTTGAAATTAATCATTAGGAATTGATATAATTTCAAGCATATATCAGTCTAACGATGAAAGCGATTGTACAACTTTCTGAATACATACAAATAATTGGCTTCAGTAGAAAATGGTTATTTATTCTGAAATTTGTCACATTATGATAATTATAATCAAAGAACAAATAAAGAACAAACATTTATTCTAATTATTCTAAGTTGCAACCATGCTTGCTCCTTTGCAACCCTGCTTGCTCTACTGTTTTCTGGGATAATTTTTTCTTTATTTTACATTGTTAGTAAATCAATCTTTAACAATTATTTATATTAAGTTGCAATTTAATTAATTTATTTTTAAATTAATCTTGAATAATAATAATTCCTAACAAAATCTAAACAAATAATTCCAAATAAATATTCATTACAAATTAATTTCCAAATAATAATTTCTACAAAATAATTTCCCAAATCAAAAAAAATTTCCATATATAGCTGAACCCTATATTATAGATATTAAAGAATTGTCATTCATCACCCTTTTTTATAACTCTCACAACATAGAGCATGTCTATTTTCTTACTCAGTTAAAAATTTGTAATTGTGACTTGTATAAAAAACTATCATACAAAAGAAAATTCAGTATTTATTTTTGAATAGTCACTAATAATTTATTTGATATTCATATTCTTCCATATGTAGATATATGAGGTTATAAAGATTCTCTAATAAACTTATATAATTCATATTTCTAATATACTCCAAAAATTGTTGAAATAATTAATCTCTCAGTCGGTTTTTATTTCAACACCAGAAACTATTTCATTTCATTCTAGCAAAAAACGTCTAATAGAAGCCCAATTCTAATTGTTTGAAGTAAATAAATTCTATTGTTAAGAATATAATTAAATTAAATTCAATGAAAATATTCAGTATATTGAACAAGCCATGAAAATAAAATTTCACTTTTAACCATTGATTCTAAACACTCTCATAAATTACTAACAAAATCAGCGATTAATAGTAATATTCATTTTGAAAATAACTTAACATTAAATTTATAAAAAAATGTAGATTTTCAAATATCTGTTTAAACATTATTCAGATTATACTATATTAAATTAAATTATTGAATATATAAATTATAGTAAAATATTCAAACCTATTCTCTTGTGGATTACATTAGTAACGCATTTTATTCAATATGCAAATAGACTAGCAAAGACCATGAAATGAAAGCAATTACGTTCTAGTCAATTAAACTATGTGCAATTTATATTATAAAGTTGAATATATTTTTTCAACTTTTTAAGATTACTGGTTCTGTAGCTAGTAATTAAAATAGAAATAATGAAGAAAATAATAATACAAAATATTGCTATGATTTAACTTCAAACACTTCATCAACTTATGACTTAACAATGATATTACTATCATTAATTATATGTAATTAATTAATAAAAATCTAATATTACAGACTTGAAAAGACATAGCCAAAAAAAACATATACCACCTTGCCTGGAACATTTTGTTAGTAATGGTAGTCTATGTGACATTGGTTTTTATCATCAATATATTTATTCCATGAAATTAAGTCAAGTGAAATGTTTAAAACGTTTCAATCAAAAGGATAAGCTGTTTGGAACAATTCAATACTGTACATATATTAAATTAGTTTATACATACAAAATTTTCTTTAATCACACTTTTTCATTATTCATGTTGATTTCATTTATATTTAATTGTAATGTGATTGCTATTTATTATAGTGGAGGACAGTGCACACTTAACTGAATGGAATAGAATATAAATTCACCAATAACCATTTAATACAGTGAGTTAGTTCATTAATCACTTACTTTCATTCTTTCTAATTATTCCATCATTAAAATATATGCTCTATTACGCTTACTTCTTCTTGCTCTTTAACTACTTAACTCATTCATGCACTCAATTCATTAATTCAATCTAGTCACTAATTATTTATTACAATTTTATTTCCTGCTTAATAAAACAATTTCACTCAATACACCTATCAACCCAACGATTCTTAACAATAATAATCCACTAGTCAAATCAATAATCAAAATACGTGCAATGGTCAATTACACTATCTGTCAATGTAGCATTTCTTTTCCACTAAAAAAATGTCCAACGCAACCGATGACTCGAATGGACGTGTCAAGATTTGCGATTCTAGAGGGAAAAAATTTAAGAGAAATTTAAAATTAATGTCCGTAGTAACAAGTGATTAACGGTTTGATTAAATCAATTATTTATATATTTATATTTTTATTTATAAACAAAATCAGAGATACTTTTGAACGACCTAATACTATTCTAGCTTTTGATTGTGCTGATGATTTACATCGAATCTGTTAAATTCAACAAAAAATCTCGCAGAATTAACCGATTTACTTGAACATTTTATAGAACTTTGGTAATTTTCCTATCAAAAAATGCTCAACCTATTTAATAATCGTAACGACAGCCATTTAAATTTTATTGAAAAATCGGACAGACTGATGAAAAATTAAATAATCATTTTCAAAAAAAAATTTTTAATTAATTTATTTCAAACACATCCACATACAATTGTGATAATTCTTAGAAAATTATTGAACTGTGAATTGTGTATCTTTTCTTATTAAATTAATTGAAAAAAGTTCTATTTAAACTCGAAAATGTTATTCTCAAAAAAACAGAATCTTATTGAATGAAAATGGTCTAAGTTAAATAATAATTA
>JACMZG010001044.1:0-11082 GCA_018340805.1 Microvelia longipes | reverse complement strand
AACAGAATAATTCAATCAACATCACAAAGGCAAGAAACCCGCGCCCCGCCGGGAAAAGAAGTTTAAGAAAATATATTAATTAACAAGTGTTAAAGTCTGAGTTGTTTTCTACATACAAAAAAATTATCGATTACTATTGAAATCTAAACATTATCTATTCCAGTTATATTACTGGAAATAAACATTTTTAATTAGGGTTTAATTATATTATAGAGTTAATCATTTTATAATTAATTTCAATTTCGTTAAAATTATTTTATTATTAAAAAACTGGATTATTATTTATTTGAAAAAAATAAAAAAAAAAAAAAGTGGGTTATTAAATAAATTTCTTTCATTAATTCTATAATAATGAATTCTTACCAATTATAAAAAAATTATTGAGATTTATTTTAGGTTATAAATATTTTCCAACCCATTTTTTTTTTTTTTTTTTTTTTTTTTTTTTTTTTTTTTTTTTTTTTTTTTTTTTTTGTTTTTTTTTTTTTTTTCTTTTTTTAAAACAAAAAAGGAGGTCTATTTATTCATCAAGGAAAGCCGCTAGATGTGTTTATTGAATGAAGTTAGGTGTATAGTTGGCAATTTATGTGAAGAGAAGGTAATACGATTCGATCCCTGTATTATTAATTCCTCGAAATATCCCGAAATGACACGGGTTTCACTTTGCGTGTTCTTTTATTTGCTTGAAAATTTTTATAATTATATAGAGGCAATGAAGGGAAAAGAAACAGGTTTATTAAAAAAGTTCTCTGAACAGAATCTGGTCATTACCCGAGTCCAACATTTTCGACGAATCATTGAAAACCAACATTTGTGTTCGGAATTGTCAAGGAAAGGGAAAGCGCGACTATATTATATTACAATATCCAGGTGGTTCTTAGGCACCGAAAAAAGATCCTTTGATTTAATGTATCACTTTGTACAAATACGGAGATAGTGTGTGATATGATACAAATCGGACAACATTAATTGGTGATATATTGATCGAAGATATGTTATTCAAACAAAAAATATGAATTGATAAACAATTGAGATATAACTCTGTTTACATTGATTTCATGTTACTTATTTGAAATTTATTTGAGGAGATTTTTGATTTTTTTGTTACTTTATCAGTATTTTGTTTGAGAGATTTATTAATGAAGGTTCCATGAGAGTTTGCTTTGCTATGTATGGCTTATTAATTTCCAAATCTGTAATATTTATTATGAGTCTATAAATTTGATACTTTGACTTTTGTGACTTTATTTTGATTGTAATCACTGTAATGAATCTTTGTTATCAAATTTGACTTATTTTACTTTATTTTGAATAATATAGAGATTAATTAATTATGAAATAGAGTTATTTAATGATTGAAATTTTTAAAAAAAGGTTATATTTATAGGATTGATATTGACCTATGTGAGAATTGTGGTTGTAAGGAAAATTGATGAGAGGGCATGTATGTTAAGATTGGAAAAAAACCTGAGTGAGTGAGTGATTATAATTTTTATTTATATAAATAATAACTTTTAGTGAGTTATAGCAAACTCCCAATATTCCAACACTTCCGACTTCTACAAATGGAATATGTCCCCTCTTGTGGAATGAAAGAGCATTAATCTAATCCCTTATCAATAGAGAGGACAGGAAAGTGAGTTTACAAGATGTTTTTATATGTTTTTTGTGTAATGAATGCCGCATAAATGGTATGTTGTGAGATTTACGCACTTTTTCAATGAATCATCATTAATGAGATGGAAATTATCAGAGATATTATGTTTAAGAGTTATTTTTAATCTTTTTTGATTGATTGATTGATTATTCTTTGGTTTTTTTGAATTTGACAGATGTTTATTATTTTGATGATTATTTGGAGTTTGGATTTGAGTTGGACTTTATGAGATTTTGTTTTGTAATCAAACTCTTCAGATTAGTCAGAGAAATAAATATTTTTTTGTGTTAAATTTCAATTTAATTTTTAAATAATAAAAAATATCAAAAGAGAAAGAAAAAGAAACTATTTAGGGAAAGTGGAATACTCGATTGTTTATTAGTGGGGGGAAAGAGGAATTTTGATGATTATTTGGAGTTTGGATTTGAGAATTTGAATTTGTGTTGGTTTGTATCTTTACTGTGATTACCATTCTGTTAATTATATAGAACATAATTTTCAAATCAACATCACAAAGGCAAAACCGCGCCCGAAAAGATTAAATATTAAAGTCTACAAATCTTTACATGAAATTAGACTTCATCAGTTTTAATTATAGAATAATTTTAATTATGTTTTAATTATAGTTATCATTATAATTTAATTTTCAATTTGTTAAAATTATTTTATAAAAACTGTTATTAATTGAAAAAAAAAAGTTAAATAATTTTCTTCATTCATTCTATAAATATGAATTCTCCAATTAAAAAATTATGAGATTATTTTAGATTATTAAATATTTTTCCACCCATTAAACAAAAAAAGGAGGATAAGGAAGCCAGATGTTTGTTATATGCCTGTAAGAGTTGCAATTATAGTGAAGAAGCTGATGACCCTGTATTTATTCTCGAAATTCCGAAATGAGCGATCAGTTTGTTCTTTATTTTGAAAAATATTTTATAATATTTATAGGGGATGAAGGAAAAAAGCGTTTATTGAAAGTTAGAACAGATGCATTACCGATCCAACATTTTCGAGAACTGAAAACCACATTTGTGGCAATTGTCAAGGAAAGGAAAGCGTATACTTACAATATCCAGGTGTCTTAGACGAAAAAGATCCCTTGATTATGTATCACGTTTGTACAAACGAATAGTGTATGTACAAATGGTACAACATTATTGGTGATAATGATCGAAGTATGTTATTCAAACAAAAAATTGATCAATTGATTAACTCTGTTACGATTTGATTCATGTTCTTATTGAAATTTATTTAGAGATTTTGAATTTTTTGTTACTTTATCAGTATTTTGTTTGAGAGATTTATTAATGAAGGTTCCATGAGAGTTTGCTTTGCTATGTATGGCTTATTAATTTCAATCTGTAATATTTATTATGAGTCTATAATTTTGATACTTTGACTTTTGATGACTTTATTTTGATTGTAATCACTGTAATGAATCTTTGTTATCAAATTTGACTTATTTACACTTATTTGAATAATTATAGATGAATTATAATTATGAAATAGAGTTTATTTAATGATGAAATTTTTAAAAAGGTTATATTTATAGGATTATATGTACCTATGTGAGAATTGTGGTTGTAAGGAAATTGATGAGGAGCATGTTAATGTTAAGATTGAAAAACCTGATGAGTGAGTGATTATAATTATTTATATAAATAATAAACTTTTTAGTGAGTTATTGCAAACTCCAAATATTCCAACACTTCCGACTTCTAAAATGGAATATGTCCCACTTGTGAAATGAAAGGGCTAGATCTAATACCCGGAGAGGACAGGAAAGTGAAGTTTACAAGATGTTATTTTATGTGTAATGAATGCCGCAAATAAATGGTATGTTGTGATTACGCACTTTCAATGAATCATTCATTAATGAGATGGAATATATCAGAAAGATATTATGTTAAGAGTTATTTTTAAATCTTTTTTGATTGATTGATTGATATTCTTGATATTTTTGAATTTGACAGATGTTTATTATTTTGATGATTATTTGGAGTTTGGATTTGAGGTTGGACTTTATGAGATTTTGTTTGTAATCAAACTCTTCAGATTAGTCAGAGAAATAAATATTTTTTGTGTTAAATTTCAATTTAATTTTTAAATAATAAAAAATCAAAAAAGAGAAAGAAAAGAAACTATTTAGGGAAAGTGGAAGACTCGATTGTTTTTAGTGGGGGAAAAGAGGAATTTGATGATTATTTGGAGTTTGGATTTGAGAATTTGAATTTGTGTTGGTTTGTATCTTTACTGTGATTACCATTCTGTTTAATTATATAGAACATAATTTTCAAATCAAACATCACAAAGGCAAAACCGCGCCCGAAAAGATTAAATATTAAAGTCTACAAATCTTTACATGAAATTAGACTTCATCAGTTTTAATTATGAATAATTTTAATTATGGTTTTAATTATAGTTAATCATTATAATTTAATTTTCAATTTGTTAAAATTATTTTATAAAAACTGTTATTAATTGAAAATAAAAAAAGTTAATAATTTTCTTCCATTCATTCTATAAATATGAATTCTCCAATTAAAAAATATATGAGATTATTTTAGATTATTAAATATTTTTCCACCCTTAAAACAAAAAAAAGGAGGATAAGGAAAGCCAGATGTTTGTTATATGCTGTAAGAGTTGCAATTATAGTGAAGAAGCTGATGACCCCTGTATTTATTCTCGAAATTCCGAAATGAGCGATCAGTATGTTTCTTTATTTGAAAAATATTTTTATAATAATTATAGGATGAAGGAAAAGCGTTTATTGAAAGTTAGAACAGATGCTATACCGATCCAACATTTTCGAGAACTGAAACCACATTTGTGGCAATTGTCAAGGAAAGGAAAGCGTATACTTACAATATCCAGGTGTCTTAGACGAAAAGATCCTTGATTATGTATCACGTTTGTACAAACGAATAGTGTATGTACAAATGGTACAACATTATTGGTGATAATGATCGAAGTATGTTATTCAAACAAAAATATTGATCAATTGATTAACTCTGTTACGATTTGATTTCATGTTCTTATTGAAATTTATTTTAGAGATTTTGAATTTTTGTTACTTTATCAGTATTTTGTTTGAGAGATTTATTAATGAAGGTTCCATGAGAGTTTGCTTTATGTATGGCTTATTAATTTCAATCTGTAATATTTATTATGAGTCTATAATTTTGATACTTTGACTTTTGATGACTTTATTTTGATTGTAATCACTGTAATGAATCTTTGTTATCAAATTTGACTTATTTTACACTTATTTTGAATAATTATAGATGAATTATAATTATGAAATAGAGTTTATTTAATGATGAAATTTTTAAAAAGGTTATATTTATAGGATGATATGTACCTATGTGAGAATTGTGGTTTGTAAGGAAATTGATGAGGAGCATGTTAATGTTAAGATTGAAAACCTGATGAGTGAGTGATTATAATTATTTATATAAATAATAAACTTTTTAGTGAGTTAT
Organism: Microvelia longipes; assembly: GCA_018340805.1. Lineage (NCBI taxonomy): Eukaryota > Metazoa > Arthropoda > Insecta > Hemiptera > Veliidae > Microvelia > Microvelia longipes. The sequence continues at coordinate 5,937 of JACMZG010001044.1, read as the reverse complement.
TGCAAACTCCAAATATTCCAACACTTCCGACTTCTACAAATGGAATATGTCCCACTTGTGAAATGAAAGAGGCTAGATCTAATACCCCCGGAGAGGACAGGAAAGTGAAGTTTACAAGATGTTATTTTATGTGTAATGAATGCCGCAATAAATGGTATGTTGTGATTACGCACTTTCAATGAATCATTCATTAATGAGATGGAAATTATCAGAAAGATATTATGTTAAGAGTTATTTTTAAATCTTTTGATTGATTGATTGATATTCTTGATATTTTTTTTATGATATTTTGAATTTGACAGATGTTTATTATTTTGATGATTATTTGGAGTTTGGATTTGAGGTTGGACTTTATGAGATTTTGTTTTGTAATCAAACTCTTCAGATTAGTCAGAGAATATAATATTTTTTTGTGTTAAATTTCAAATTTAATTTTTAAATATAAAAAATATCAAAAGAGAAAGAAAAGAAACTATTTAGGGAAAGTGGAAGACTCGATTGTTTATTAGTGGGGGAAAAGAGGAATTTGATGATTATTTGGAGTTTGGATTTGAGAATTTGAATTTGTGTTGGTTTTGTATCTTTACTGTGATTACCATTCTGTTAATTATATAGAACATAATTTTCAAATCAAACATCACAAAGGTAAAACCGCGCCCGAAAAGATTAAATATTAAAGTCTAACAAATCTTTACATGAAATTAGACTTCATCAGTTTTAATTATAGAATAATTTTAATTATGGTTTTAATTATAGTTAATCATTATAATTTAATTTTCAATTGTTAAATTATTTTATAAAAACTGTTATTAATTGAAAAAAAAAAAGTTAAATAATTTTCTTCCATTCATTCTATAAATATGAATTCTCCAATTAAAAAATTATGAGATTATTTTAGATTATTAAATATTTTTCACCCATTAAAAAAAAAAAGGAGGATAAGGAAGCCAGATGTTTGTTATATGCCTGTAAGAGTTGCAATTATAGTGAAGAAGCTGATGACCCTGTATTTATTCTCGAAATTCCGAAATGAGCGATCAGTATGTTCTTTATTTTGAAAAATATTTTATAATATTTATAGGGATGAAGGAAAAAAGCGTTTATTGAAAGTTAGAACAGATGCTATTACCGATCCAACATTTTCGAGAACTGAAAACCACATTTGTGGCAATTGTCAAGGAAAGGAAAGCGTATACTTACAATATCCAGGTGTCTTAGACGAAAAAGATCCCTTGATTATGTATCACGTTTGTACAAACGAATAGTGTATGTACAAATGGTACAACATTATTGGTGATAATGATCGAAGTATGTTATTCAACAAAAATATTGATCATTGATTAACTCTGTTACGATTTGATTTCATGTTCTTTTGAAATTATTTTAGAGATTTTGAATTTTTTGTTACTTATATCAGTATTTTGTTTGAGAGATTTATTAATGAAGGTTCCATGAGAGTTTGCTTTGCTATGTATGGCTTATTAATTTCAATCTGTAATATTTATTATGAGTCTATAATTTTGATACTTTGACTTTTGATGACTTTATTTTGATTGTAATCACTGTAATGAATCTTTGTTATCAAATTTGACTTATTTTACACTTATTTTGAATAATTATAGATGAATTATAATTATGAAATAGAGTTTATTTAATGATGAAATTTTTAAAAAAGGTTATATTTATAGGATGATATGTACCTATGTGAAATTGTGGTTGTAAGGAAATTGATGAGGAGCATGTTAATGTTAAGATTGAAAAACCTGATGAGTGAGTGATTATAATTATTTATATAAATAATAAACTTTTTAGTGAGTTATTGCAAACTCCAAATATTCCAACACTTCCGACTTCTACAAATGGAATATGTCCCACTTGTGAAATGAAAGAGGCTAGATCTAATACCCCGGAGAGGACAGGAAAGTGAAGTTTACAAGATGTTATTTTATGTGTAATGAATGCCGCAATAAATGGTATGTTGTGATTACGCCTTTCAATGAATCATTCATTAATGAGATGGAAATTATCAGAAAGATATTATGTTAAGAGTTATTTTTAAATCTTTTTGATTGATTGATTGATATTCTTGATATTTTTATTATGATATTTTGAATTTGACAGATGTTTATTTTGATGATTATTTGGAGTTTGGATTGAGGTTGGACTTTATGAGATTTTTTTGTAATCAAACTCTTCAGATTAGTCAGAGAAATAAATTTTTTTTGTGTTAAATTTCAATTTAATTTTTAAATAAAAAATATCAAAAGAAAAAGAAAGAAACTATTTAGGGAAAGTGGAAGACTCGATGTTTATTAGTGGGGGAAAGAGGAATTTGATGATTATTTGGAGTTTGGATTGAGAATTTGAATTTGTGTTGGTTTTGTATCTTTACTGTGATTACCATTCTGTTAATTTATATAGAACATAATTTTCAAATCAACATCACAAAGGTAAAACCGCGCCGAAAAGATTAAATATTAAAGTCTACAAATCTTTACATGAAATTAGACTTCATCAGTTTTAATTATAGAATAATTTTAATTATGGTTTTATTATAGTTAATCATTATAATTTAATTTTCAATTTGTTAAAATTATTTTATAAAAACTGTTTATTAATTGAAAAATAAAAAAGTTAAATAATTTTCTTCCATTCATTCTATAAATATGAATTCTCCAATTAAAAAAATATGAGATTATTTTAGATTATTAAATATTTTTCCACCCATTAAACAAAAAAAAGGAGGATAAGGAAGCCAGATGTTTGTTATATGCCTGTAAGAGTTGCAATTATAGTGAAGAAGCTGATGACCCTGTATTTATTCTCGAAATTCCGAAATGAGCGATCAGTATGTTCTTTATTTTGAAAATATTTTATAATATTTATAGGGATGAAGGAAAAAAGCGTTTATTGAAAAGTTAGAACAGATGCTATTACCGATCCAACATTTCGAGAACTGAAAACCACATTTGTGGCAATTGTCAAGGAAAGGAAAGCGTATACTTACAATATCCAGGTGTCTTAGACGAAAAAGATCCCTTGATTATGTATCACGTTTGTACAAACGAATAGTGTATGTACAAATGGTACAACATTATTGGTGATAATGATCGAAGTATGTATTCAAACAAAAATATTGATCAATTGATTAACTCTGTTACGATTTGATTTCATGTTCTTATTTGAAATTATTTTAGAGATTTTGAATTTTTTGTTACTTTATCAGTATTTTGTTTGAGAGATTTATTAATGAAGGTTCCATGAGAGTTTGCTTTGCTATGTATGGCTTATTAACTTCAATCTGTAATATTTATTATGAGTCTATAATTTTGATACTTTGACTTTTGATGACTTTATTTTGATTGTAATCACTGTAATGAATCTTTGTTATCAAATTTGACTTATTTTACACTTATTTTGAATAATTATAGATGAATTATAATTATGAAATAGAGTTTATTTAATGATGAAATTTTTAAAAAGGTTATATTATATAGGATGATATGTACCTATGTGAGAATTGTGGTTGTAAGGAAATTGATGAGGAGCATGTTAATGTTAAGATTGAAAAACCTGATGAGGAGTGATTATAATTATTTATTATAAATAATAAACTTTTTAGTGAGTTATTGCAAACTCCAAATATTCCAACACTTCCGACTTCTACAAATGGAATATGTCCCACTTGTGAAATGAAAGAGGCTAGATCTAATACCCCCGGAGAGGACAGGAAAGTGAAGTTTACAAGATGTTATTTTATGTGTAATGAATGCCGCAATAAATGGTATGTTGTGATTACGCACTTTCAATGAATCATTCATTAATGAGATGGAAATTATCAGAAAGATATTATGTTAAGAGTTATTTTTAAATCTTTTGATTGATTGATTGATATTCTTGATATTTTATTATGATATTTTTGAATTTGACAGTGTTTTATTATTTTGATGATTATTTGGAGTTTGGATTTGAGTTTGGACTTTATGAGATTTTGTTTTGTAATCAAACTCTTCAGATTAGTCAGAGAAATAAATATTTTTTTGTGTTAAATTTCAATTTAATTTTTAAATAATAAAAAAATATCAAAGAAAAAGAAAAGAAACTATTTGGAAAGTGGAAGACTCGATTGTTTATTAGTGGGGGAAAGAGGAATTTGATGATTATTTGGAGTTTGGATTTGAGAATTTGAATTTGTGTTGGTTTTGTATCTTTACTGTGATTACCATTCTGTTAATATATTAGAACATAATTTTCAAATCAAAACATCACAAAGGTAAAACCGCGCCCGAAAAGATTAAATATTAAAGTCTACAATCTTTACATGAAAATAGACTTCATCAGTTTTAATTATAGAATAATTTTAATTATGGTTTTAATTATAGTTAATCATTATAATTTAATTTTCAATTTGTTAAAATTATTTTATAAAAACTGTTATTAATTGAAAAATAAAAAAAGTTAAATAATTTTCTTCCATTCATTCTATAAATATGAATTCTCCAATTAAAAAAATTATGAGATTATTTTAGATTATTAAATATTTTTCCACCATTAAAACAAAAAAAGGAGGATAAGGAAGCCAGATGTTTGTTATATGCCTGTAAGAGTTGCAATTATAGTGAAGAAGCTGATGACCTGTATTTATTCTCGAAATTCCGAAATGAGCGATCAGTATGTTCTTTATTTTGAAAAATATTTTATAATATTTATAGGGATGAAGGAAAAAAGCGTTTATTGAAAGTTAGAACAGATGCTATTACCGATCCAACATTTTCGAGAACTGAAAACCACATTTGTGGCAATTGTCAAGGAAAGGAAAGCGTATACTTACAATATCCAGGTGTCTTAGACGAAAAAGATCCTTGATTATGTATCACGTTTGTACAACGAATAGTGTATGTACAAATGGTACAACATTATGGTGATAATGATCGAAGTATGTTATTCAAACAAAAATATTGATCAATTGATTAACTCTGTTACGATTTGATTTCATGTTCTTATTTGAAATTTATTTAGAGATTTGAATTTTTGTTACTTTATCAGTATTTTGTTTGAGAGATTTATTAATGAAGGTTCCATGGAGTTTGCTTTGCTATGTATGGCTTATTAACTTCAATCTGTAATATTTATTATGAGTCTATATTTTGATACTTGACTTTGATGACTTTATTTTGATTGTAATCACTGTAATGAATCTTTGTTATCAAATTTGACTTATTTTACACTTATTTTGAATAATTATAGATGAATTATAATTATGAAATAGAGTTTATTTAATGATGAAATTTTTAAAAAAGGTTATATTATATAGGATGATATGTACCTATGTGAGAATTGTGGTTGTAAGGAAATTGATGAGGAGCATGTTAATGTTAAGATTGAAAAACCTGATGAGTGAGTGATTATAATTATTTATATAAATAATAAACTTTTTAGTGAGTTATTGCAAACTCCAAATATTCCAACACTTCGACTTCTACAAATGGAATATGTCCCATTGTGAAATGAAAGAGGTAGATCTAATACCCCCGGAGAGGACAGGAAAGTGAAGTTTACAAGATGTTATTTTGTGTAATGAATGCCGCAATAAATGGTATGTTGTGATTACGCACTTTCAATGAATCATTCATTAATGAGATGGAAATTATCAGAAAGATATTATGTTAAGAGTTATTTTAAATCTTATTGATTGATTGATTGATATTCTTGATATTTTTATTATGATATTTTTGAATTTGACAGATGTTTATTATTTTGATGATTATTTGGAGTTTGGATTGAGGTTGGAACTTTATGAGATTTTGTTTTGTAATCAAAACTCTTCAGATTAGTCAGAGAAATAAATATTTTTTTGTGTTAAATTTCCAATTTAATTTTTAAATAATAAAAAATATCAAAAGAAAGAAAAGAAAACTATTTAGGGAAAGTGGAGAC
>JACMZG010001043.1:0-12721 GCA_018340805.1 Microvelia longipes | reverse complement strand
AACAAAAATCAACTATTCACAAATCATTGCAAAGGACTTCTGAAATCATGTGCTAAACAATAATTATTAAACAGTAGGTAAATTAGGCAGCATCAGCCATTATTTTTTTTGTAATTATTACACAAAAAAATATTTCAAGTTTTTACAACTGATTTTAGGAACTTTTGCACTTGTTAAATTTGAAAATGGGATTATTTATTTTCTATCAGATCAGGTTTTTATGCTAATTTACTTTTAAAAATTTAATCAAATAACTAAATCGATTCATTTAATTATAGAAAAAATTTTATAATTTTTTAATTTTATGGATTTATTTTAATCATTATAAATTATATTGATTTTAGGGTTTTTCTTGTTTAATTAATGTTTCTTTATGTCTCTTTCTGTGAAATGTGGAGATGTAGTCTATTCTTACTAAATTCAATTTTAGAAATTTAGAAATTATCAATGAGTGTAAATAATATCGATTTAACAAAATAATTGCAGTTTAACAAAAATCAACTATTCACAAATCATTGCAAAGACTTCTGAAATCATGTGCTAAACAATAATTATTAACAGTAGGTAAATAGGGCAGCATCAGCCCATTATTATTTTTGTAATTATTACACAAAAAATATTTCAAGTTTTTACAACTGATTTTAGGAACTTTTGCACTTGTAAATTTGAAAATGGATTATTTATTTTCTATCAGATCAGTTTTTTATGCTAATTTACTTTTTAAAAATTTAATCAAATAACTAAATCGATTCAATTTAATTATAGAAAAAATTTTATAATTTATTAATTTTATGGATTTATTTTAATCATTATAAATTATATTGATTTTAGGTTTTTCTGTTTAATTAATGTTTCTTTATGTCTCTTTCTGTGAAATGTGGAGATGTAGTCTATTCTTACTAAATTCAATATTTAGAAATTTAGAAATTATCAATGAGTGTAAATAATATCGATTTAACAAAATAATTGCAGTTTAACAAAAATCAACTATTCACAAATCATTGCAAAGACTTCTGAAATCATGTGCTAAACAATAATTATTAACAGTAGGTAAATAGGCAGCATCAGCCCATTATTATTTTTTGTAATTATTACACAAAAAAATATTTCAAGTTTTTTACAACTGATTTTAGGAACTTTTGCACTTGTAAATTTGAAAATGGGATTATTTATTTCTTATCAGATCAGTTTTTATGCTAATTTACTTTTTAAAAATTTAATCAAATAACTAAATCGATTCATTTAATTATAGAAAAATTTTATAATTTATTAATTTTATGGATTTATTTTAATCATTATAAATTATATTGATTTTAGGTTTTTCTTGTTTAATTAATGTTTCTTTATGTCTCTTTCTGTGAAATGTGGAGATGTAGTCTATTCTTACTAAATTCAATATTTAGAAATTTAGAAATTATCAATGAGTGTAAATAATATCGATTTAACAAAATAATTGCAGTTTAACAAAAATCAACTATTCACAAATCATTGCAAAGACTTCTGAAATCATGTGCTAAACAATAATTATTAACAGTAGGTAAATAGGGCAGCATCAGCCCATTATTATTTTTTGTAATTATTACACAAAAAAATATTTCAAGTTTTTACAACTGATTTTAGGAACTTTTGCACTTGTAAATTTGAAAATGGATTATTTATTTTCTATCAGATCAGGTTTTTATGCTAATACTTTTTAAAAATTTAATCAAATAACTAAATCGATTCATTTAATTATAGAAAAAATTTTATAATTTATTTAATTTTATGGATTTATTTTAATCATTATAAATTATATTGATTTTAGGTTTTTCTTGTTTAATTAATGTTTCTTTATGTCTCTTTCTGTGAAATGTGGAGATGTAGTCTATTCTTACTAAATTCAATATTTAGAAATTTAGAAATTATCAATGAGTGTAAATAATATCGATTTAACAAAATAATTGCAGTTTAAACAAAAATCAACTATTCACAAATCATTGCAAAGACTTCTGAAATCATGTGCTAAACAATAATTATTAACAGTAGGTAAATAGGGCAGCATCAGCCCATTATTATTTTTTGTAATTATTACACAAAAAAATATTTCAAGTTTTTACAACTGATTTTAGGAACTTTTGCACTTGTAAATTTGAAAATGGGATTATTTATTTTCTATCAGATCAGGTTTTTATGCTAATTTACTTTTTTAAAAATTTAATCAAATAACTAAATCGATTCATTTAATTATAGAAAAAAATTTATAATTTATTAATTTTATGGATTTATTTTAATCATTATAAATTATATTGATTTTAGGTTTTCTTGTTTAATTAATGTTTCTTTATGTCTCTTTCTGTGAAATGTGGAGATGTAGTCTATTCTTACTAAATTCAATATTTTAGAAATTTAGAAATTATCAATGAGTGTAAATAATATCGATTTAACAAAATAAATTGCAGTTTAACAAAAATCAACTATTCACAAATCATTGCAAAGACTTCTGAAATCATGTGCTAAACAATAATTATTAACAGTAGGTAAATAGGGCAGCATCAGCCCATTATTATTTTTTGTAATTATTACACAAAAAAATATTTCAAGTTTTTACAACTGATTTTAGGAACTTTTGCACTTGTAAATTTGAAAATGGGATTATTTATTTTCTATCAGATCAGGTTTTTATGCTAATTTACTTTTTAAAAATTTAATCAAATAACTAAATCGATTCAATTTAATTATAGAAAAAATTTATAATTTATTTAATTTTATGGATTTATTTTAATCATTATAAATTATATTGATTTTAGGTTTTTCTTGTTTAATTAATGTTTCTTTATGTCTCTTTCTGTGAAATGTGGAGATGTAGTCTATTCTTACTAAATTCAATATTTAGAAATTTAAAATTATCAATGAGTGTAAATAATATCGATTTAACAAAATAATTGCAGTTTAACAAAAATCAACTATTCACAAATCATTGCAAAGACTTCTGAAATCATGTGCTAAACAATAATTATTAACAGTAGGTAAATAGGGCAGCAGCATCCCATTATTATTTTTGTAATTATTACACAAAAAAATATTTCAAGTTTTTACAACTGATTTTAGGAACTTTTGCACTTGTAAATTTGAAAATGGGATTATTTATTTTCTATCAGATCAGGTTTTTATGCTAATTTACTTTTTAAAAATTTAATCAAATAACTAAATCGATTCAATTTAATTATAGAAAAAATTTTATAATTTATTTAATTTTATGGATTTATTTTAATCATTATAAATTATATTGATTTTAGGTTTTCTTGTTTAATTAATGTTTCTTTATGTCTCTTTCTGTGAAATGTGGAGATGTAGTCTATTCTTACTAAATTCAATATTTAGAAATTTAGAAATTATCAATGAGTGTAAATAATATCGATTTAACAAAATAATTGCAGTTTAACAAAAATCAACTATTCACAAATCATTGCAAAGACTTCTGAAATCATGTGCTAAACAATAATTATTAACAGTAGGTAAATAGGGCAGCATCAGCCCATTATTATTTTTTGTAATTATTACACAAAAAAATATTTCAAGTTTTTACAACTGATTTTAGGAACTTTTGCACTTGTAAATTTGAAAATGGGATTATTTATTTTCTATCAGATCAGGTTTTTATGCTAATTTACTTTTTAAAAATTTAATCAAATAACTAAATCGATTCATTTAATTATAGAAAAAATTTTATAATTTATTAATTTTATGGATTTATTTTAATCATTATAAATTATATTGATTTTAGGTTTTTCTTGTTTAATTAATGTTTCTTTATGTCTCTTTCTGTGAAATGTGGAGATGTAGTCTATTCTTACTAAATTCAATATTTAGAAATTTAGAAATTATCAATGAGTGTAAATAATATCGATTTAACAAAATAATTGCAGTTTAACAAAAATCAACTATTCACAAATCATTGCAAAGACTTCTGAAATCATGTGCTAAACAATAATTATTAACAGTAGGTAAATAGGGCAGCATCAGCCCATTATTATTTTTTGTAATTATTACACAAAAAAATATTTCAAGTTTTTACAACTGATTTTAGGAACTTTTGCACTTGTAAATTTGAAAATGGGATTATTTATTTTCTATCAGATCAGGTTTTTATGCTAATTTACTTTTTAAAAATTTAATCAAATAACTAAATCGATTCATTTAATTATAGAAAAAATTTTATAATTTATTTAATTTTATGGATTTATTTTAATCATTATAAATTATATTGATTTTAGGTTTTTCTTGTTTAATTAATGTTTCTTTATGTCTCTTTCTGTGAAATGTGGAGATGTAGTCTATTCTTACTAAATTCAATATTTAGAAATTTATCAATGAGTGTAAATAATATCGATTTAACAAAATAATTGCAGTTTAACAAAAATCAACTATTCACAAATCATTGCAAAGACTTCTGAAATCATGTGCTAAACAATAATTATTAACAGTAGGTAAATAGGGCAGCATCAGCCCATTATTATTTTTTGTAATTATTACACAAAAAAATATTTCAAGTTTTTACAACTGATTTTAGGAACTTTTGCACTTGTAAATTTGAAAATGGGATTATTTATTTTCTATCAGATCAGGTTTTTATGCTAATTTACTTTTTAAAAATTTAATCAAATAACTAAATCGATTCATTTAATTATAGAAAAAATTTTATAATTTATTAATTTTATGGATTTATTTTAATCATTATAAATTATATTGATTTTAGGTTTTTCTTGTTTAATTAATGTTTCTTTATGTCTCTTTCTGTGAAATGTGGAGATGTAGTCTATTCTTACTAAATTCAATTTTTAGAAATTTAGAAATTATCAATGAGTGTAAATAATATCGATTTAACAAAATAATTGCAGTTTAACAAAAATCAACTATTCACAAATCATTGCAAAGACTTCTGAAATCATGTGCTAAACAATAATTATTAACAGTAGGTAAATAGGGCAGCATCAGCCCATTATTATTTTTTGTAATTATTACACAAAAAAAATATTTCAAGTTTTTACAACTGATTTTAGGAACTTTTGCACTTGTAAATTTGAAAATGGGATTATTTATTTTCTATCAGATCAGGTTTTTATGCTAATTTACTTTTTAAAAATTTAATCAAATAACTAAATCGATTCAATTTAATTATAGAAAAAATTTATAATTTATTTAATTTTATGGATTTATTTTAATCATTATAAATTATATTGATTTTAGGTTTTTCTTGTTTAATTAATGTTTCTTTATGTCTCTTTCTGTGAAATGTGGAGATGTAGTCTATTCTTACTAAATTCAATTTTAAATTTAGAAATTATCAATGAGTGTAAATAATATCGATTTAACAAAATAATTGCAGTTTAACAAAAATCAACTATTCACAAATCATTGCAAAGACTTCTGAAATCATGTGCTAAACAATAATTATTAACAGTAGGTAAATAGGGCAGCATCAGCCCATTATATTTTTTGTAATTATTACACAAAAAAATATTTCAAGTTTTTACAACTGATTTTAGGAACTTTTGCACTTGTAAATTTGAAAATGGGATTATTTATTTTCTATCAGATCAGGTTTTTATGCTAATTTACTTTTTAAAAATTTAATCAAATAACTAAATCGATTCATTTAATTATAGAAAAAATTTATAATTTATTTAATTTTATGGATTTATTTTAATCATTATAAATTATATTGATTTTAGGTTTTTCTTGTTTAATTAATGTTTCTTTATGTCTCTTTCTGTGAAATGTGGAGATGTAGTCTATTCTTACTAAATTCAATTTTTAGAAATTAGAAATTATCAATGAGTGTAAATAATATCGATTTAACAAAATAATTGCAGTTTAACAAAAATCAACTATTCACAAATCATTGCAAAGACTTCTGAAATCATGTGCTAAACAATAATTATTAACAGTAGGTAAATAGGGCAGCATCAGCCCATTATTATTTTTTGTAATTATTACACAAAAAATATTTCAAGTTTTTACAACTGATTTTAGGAACTTTTGCACTTGTAAATTTGAAAATGGGATTATTTTTTTCTATCAGATCAGGTTTTTATGCTAATTTACTTTTTAAAAATTTAATCAAATAACTAAATCGATTCAATTTAATTATAAAAAAATTTTATAATTTATTTAATTTTATGGATTTATTTTAATCATTATAAATTATATTGATTTTAGGTTTTTCTTGTTTAATTAATGTTTCTTTATGTCTCTTTCTGTGAAATGTGGAGATGTAGTCTATTCTTACTAAATTCAATTTTAGAAATTTAGAAATTATCAATGAGTGTAAATAATATCGATTTAACAAAATAATTGCAGTTTAACAAAAATCAACTATTCACAAATCATTGCAAAGACTTCTGAATCATGTGCTAAACAATAATTATTAACAGTAGGTAAATAGGGCAGCATCAGCCCATTATTATTTTTTGTAATTATTACACAAAAAAATATTTCAAGTTTTTACAACTGATTTTAGGAACTTTTGCACTTGTAAATTTGAAAATGGGATTATTTATTTTCTATCAGATCAGTTTTTATGCTAATTTACTTTTAAAAATTTAATCAAATAACTAAATCGATTCAATTTAATTATAGAAAAAATTTTATAATTATTTAATTTTATGGATTTATTTTAATCATTATAAATTATATTGATTTTAGGTTTTTCTTGTTTAATTAATGTTTCTTTATGTCTCTTTCTGTGAAATGTGGAGATGTAGTCTATTCTTACTAAATTCAATTTTTAGAAATTTAGAAATTATCAATGAGTGTAAATAATATCGATTTAACAAAATAATTGCAGTTTAACAAAAATCAACTATTCACAAATCATTGCAAAGACTTCTGAAATCATGTGCTAAACAATAATTATTAACAGTAGGTAAATAGGGCAGCATCAGCCCATTATTATTTTTGTAATTATTACACAAAAAAATATTTCAAGTTTTTACAACTGATTTTAGGAACTTTTGCACTTGTAAATTTGAAAATGGGATTATTTATTTTCTATCAGATCAGGTTTTTATGCTAATTTACTTTTTAAAAATTTAATCAAATAACTAAATCGATTCAATTTAATTATAGAAAAAATTTTATAATTTATTTAAATTTATGGATTTATTTTAATCATTATAAATTATATTGATTTTAGGTTTTCTTGTTTAATTAATGTTTCTTTATGTCTCTTTCTGTGAAATGTGGAGATGTAGTCTATTCTTACTAAATTCAATTTTTAGAAATTTAGAAATTATCAATGAGTGTAAATAATATCGATTTAACAAAATAATTGCAGTTTAACAAAAATCAACTATTCACAAATCATTGCAAAGACTTCTGAAATCATGTGCTAAACAATAATTATTAACAGTAGGTAAATAGGGCAGCATCAGCCCATTATTATTTTTTGTAATTATTACACAAAAAAATATTTCAAGTTTTTACAACTGATTTTAGGAACTTTTGCACTTGTAAATTTGAAAATGGGATTATTTATTTTCTATCAGATCAGGTTTTTATGCTAATTTACTTTTAAAAAATTTAATCAAATAACTAAATCGATTCATTTAATTATAGAAAAAATTTATAATTTATTAATTTTATGGATTTATTTTAATCATTATAAATTATATTGATTTTAGGTTTTTCTTGTTTAATTAATGTTTCTTTATGTCTCTTTCTGTGAAATGTGGAGATGTAGTCTATTCTTACTAAATTCAATATTTAGAAATTTAGAAATTATCAATGAGTGTAATAATATCGATTTAACAAAATAATTGCAGTTTAACAAAAATCAACTATTCACAAATCATTGCAAAGACTTCTGAAATCATGTGCTAAACAATAATTATTAACAGTAGGTAAATAGGCAGCATCAGCCCATTATTATTTTTTGTAATTATTACACAAAAAATATTTCAAGTTTTACAACTGATTTTAGGAACTTTTGCACTTGTAAATTTGAAAATGGGATTATTTATTTTCTATCAGATCAGGTTTTATGCTAATTTACTTTTTAAAAATTTAATCAAATAACTAAATCGATTCAATTTAATTATAGAAAAAATTTTATAATTTATTTAATTTATGGATTTATTTTAATCATTATAAATTATATTGATTTTAGGTTTTTCTTGTTTAATTAATGTTTCTTTATGTCTCTTTCTGTGAAATGTGGAGATGTAGTCTATTCTACTAAATTCAATTTTTAGAAATTTAGAAATTATCAATGAGTGTAAATAATATCGATTTAACAAAATAATTGCAGTTTAACAAAATCAACTATTCACAAATCATTGCAAAGACTTCTGAAATCATGTGCTAAACAATAATTATTAACAGTAGGTAAATAAATAGGGCAGCATCAGCCCATTATTATTTTTTGTAATTATTACACAAAAAAATATTTCAAGTTTTTACAACTGATTTTAGGAACTTTTGCACTTGTAAATTTGAAAATGGGATTATTTATTTTCTATCAGATCAGGTTTTTATGCTAATTTACTTTTTAAAAATTTAATCAAATAACTAAATCGATTCATTTAATTATAGAAAAAATTTTATAATTTATTTAATTTTATGGATTTTTTTTAATCATTATAAATTATATTGATTTTAGGTTTTTTGTTTAATTAATGTTTCTTATGTCTCTTTCTGTGAAATGTGGAGATGTAGTCTATTCTTACTAAATTCAATATTTAGAAATTTAGAAATTATCAATGAGTGTAATATATCGAATTTAACAAAAATAAAAATCAAATCTATTCACAAATCATTGCAAAGACTTCTGAATCATGTGCTAAACAATAATTATTAACAGTAGGTAAATAGGGCAGCATCAGCCCATTATTATTTTTGTAATTATTACACAAAAAATATTTCAAGTTTTTACAACTGATTTAGGAACTTTTGCACTTGTAAATTTGAAAATGGGATTATTTATTTTCTATCAGATCAGGTTTTATGCTAATTTACTTTTTAAAAATTTAATCAAATAACTAAATCGATTCAATTTAATTATAGAAAAAATTTTATAATTTATTTAATTTTATGGATTTATTTTAATCATTATAAATTATATTGATTTTAGGTTTTTCTTGTTTAATTAATGTTTCTTTATGTCTCTTTCTGTGTGAAATGTGGAGATGTAGTCTATTCTTACTAAATTCAATATTTAGAAATTTAGAAATTATCAATGAGTGTAAATAATATCGATTTAACAAAATAATTGCAGTTTAACAAAAATCAACTATCACAAATCATTGCAAAGACTTCTGAAATCATGTGCTAAACAATAATTATTAACAGTAGGTAAATAGGGCAGCATCAGCCCATTATTATTTTTGTAATTATTACACAAAAAAATATTTCAAGTTTTTACAACTGATTTTAGGAACTTTTGCACTTGTAAATTTGAAAATGGGATTATTTATTTTCTATCAGATCAGGTTTTTATGCTAATTTACTTTTTAAAATTTAATCAAATAACTAAATCGATTCAATTTAATTATAGAAAAAATTTATATAATTTATTTAATTTATGGATTTATTTTAATCATTATAAATTATATTGATTTTAGGTTTTCTTGTTTAATTAATGTTTCTTTATGTCTCTTTCTGTGAAATGTGGAGATGTAGTCTATTCTTACTAAATTCAATTTTAGAAATTTAGAAATTATCAATGAGTGTAAATAATATCGATTTAACAAAATAATTGCAGTTTAACAAAAATCAACTATTCACAAATCATTGCAAAGACTTCTGAAATCATGTGCTAAACATAATTATTTAACAGTAGTAAAATAGGGCAGCATCAGCCCATTATTATTTTTTTGTAATTATTACACAAAAAAATATTTCAAGTTTTACAACTGATTTTAGGAACTTTTGCACTTGTAAATTTGAAAATGGGATTATTTATTTCTATCAGATCAGGTTTTTATGCTAATTTACTTTTTAAAAATTTATCAAATAACTAAATCGATTCATTTAATTATAGAAAAAATTTTATAATTTATTTAATTTTATGGATTTATTTTTAATCATTATAAATTATATTGATTTTAGGTTTTTCTTGTTTAATTAATGTTTCTATGTCTCTTTCTGTGAAATGTGGAGATGTAGTCTATTCTTACTAAATTCAATTTTTAGAAATTTAGAAATTATCAATGAGTGTAAATAATATCGATTTAACAAAATAATTGCAGTTTAACACAAAATCAACTATTCACAAATCATTGCAAAGACTTCTGAAATCATGTGCTAAACAATAATTATTAACAGTAGGTAAATAGGGCAGCATCAGCCCATTATTATTTTTTGTAATTATTACACAAAAAAATATTTCAAGTTTTTAAACTGATTTTAGGAACTTTTGCATTGTAAATTTGAAAATGGATTATTTATTTTCTATCAGATCAGGTTTTTATGCTAATTACTTTTTAAAAATTTAATCAAATTAACTAAATCGATTCAATTTAATTATAGAAAAAATTTTATAATTTATTTAATTTTATGGATTTATTTTAATCATTATAAATTATATTGATTTTAGGTTTTTCTTGTTTAATTAATGTTTCTTTATGTCTCTTTCTGTAAATGTGGAATGTAGTCTATTCTTTACTAAATTCAATTTTTAGAAATTTAAAATTATCAATGAGTGTAAATAATATCGATTTAACAAAAAATAATTGCAGTTTAACAAAAATCAACTATTCACAATCATTGCAAAGACTTCTGAAATCATGTGCTAAACAATAATTATTAACAGTAGGTAAATAGGCAGCATCAGCCCATTATTATTTTTTGTTAATTATTACACAAAAAAATTTTCAAGTTTTTACAACTGATTTTAGGAACTTTTGCACTTGTAATTTGAAAATGGGATTATTTATTTTCTATCAGATCAGGTTTTTATGCTAATTTACTTTTTAAAAATTTAATCAAATAACTAAATCGATTCAATTTAATTATAGAAAAAATTTTATAATTTATTTAATTTATGGATTTATTTTAATCATTATAAATTATATTGATTTTAGGGTTTTTCTTGTTAATTAATGTTTCTTTATGTCTCTTTCTGTGAAATGTGGAGATGTAGTCTATTCTTACTAAATTCAATTTTTAGAAATTTTAAAAATTATCAATGAGTGTAAATAATATCGATTTAAACAAAATAATTTGCAGTTTAACAAAAATCAACTATTCACAAATCATTGCAAAGACTTCTGAAATCATGTGCTAACAATAATTATTAACAGTAGGTAAATAGGGCAGCATCAGCCTATTATTATTTTTTGTAATTATTACACAAAAAAATATTTCAAGTTTTTACAACTGATTTTAGAACTTTTGCACTTTGTAAATTGAAAATGGGATTATTTATTTTCTCATCAGATTCAGGCTTTTTATGCCTCAATTCTACTTTTTTAAAAATTTAATCAACATCACCTAAACGACTTCCATTCTACACTTACTTAGAAAAAAATTTCTATAATATCTATTTCCACATTTTATGGAATTTATTTTTAACTCACCTTCATTCAACTTATATCTGATATAGGTTTTTCTTGGCCTTTAAATTAACCTGCTTCTTATCATTGTCTCGCATCCGTGAACCATGTCGACGAGATGTAGTCTACTCTCTTACTAAAATTCCAAGCTTCTTAGCAAATTTAGACATTATCAATGCCAGTGCGTCATATTCATTCTACACCACATATTGCAGGTTTACACAAAATCAAACTTCTTCCACACATCATTGCAACCAGACTTCTCCGAATCCACTGTGCTAAACCAAATAATCTCCACATTAACCAGCTTCAGGAAATAGGGCCAGCATCAGCCCATCTACTTATTTTCTCTGTACAATCGTCAATTACACAAACAAAAGTACTTTCAAGTTTTCTACAACTCGCTCTTCAGGAACTTCTCCTGCACTCTCGTAAATTCTGAAATGGGCGGCGGGGCAGGCATCTAATCTTCATTCCTCTCATCCACGCATCAGGTTTCTCTATGCTACTCTTTTTTGAAAATTCTAAATAACTAACACTACATCGATTCAATTCTATCTCTATAGCAGAAAAACATTCATACACTTAAGTCTTACATTTGATAGGATTTTATTTTCAATCCTTATAAATTATCATCTTGATCCTTTAGAAGTTTTTTTCTGTCGTCCTTAATTAACACTCGTTTCTCTTCAACTGTCTTCATGTGAACAATGTGGCGTGTCATTAGTTATTCCTTACTACATTTTCAATTTTTTGAAAATCTTAGGAAATTCATCAATGAGCTGTATCATAATCACCTCCGATTTACCAAAATAACTTCGCAGCTTTAACCAACACACATCTCACACTACTCAAAATATCATTGCAAGGCTTCTGACGAATCATGTTGCTAACACACCACAACTTCCACATCTAACAGTAGGCTACACATAGCGCAGCATCCCAGCCCCCCATTAATTACTTTTCTCTGTCAATTATCTACACACAAAAAATCACTTTCACACGTTCTTTCCTCACAAAGCTGTGTACGCCGACATTCTCTGCCACCTTCCGTAATCTTGACAAATGGCCTCTACTTTTTCTATCAGCATTCCAGGTTTTTATGCCTAATTCTACCTTCGTTTACAAAATCTTTCACATCAACTAACCTAAATCCCGCATTCAATTCTATCATATAGAACAACAATCTT
>JACMZG010001042.1:0-12736 GCA_018340805.1 Microvelia longipes | reverse complement strand
TTCTGACATAATTTTTTCATTTTGTCGTTTAATTTCATTCGTTCCGTGTAGAAACATTTATTACTTTTAGAATTTTTATTTCTGTTTCCTAAAATTTTAATTTCGCTTTTCTTAAATCTAATCATAAAGCCACGAACAAGATTTAATATGAAATCTAATCTGATTTTTCAAATGAAAAATTACATTGTACTTTGAAGTTGAAATAATAATTATAATACAAATGAGACGAAAAACACATTATTGAATTTCTTTAGTAGATTGATTTAGAATTAGTAGAATTCTAATTTTGTTCGAATGACCATAAGAGTTTCATATTCATCCAGTTTTTCAAAACGATATTGTTTTGTTTGTTGAATTTAAATTTCAACAATATCGATTAGAAAACGAGTTTGAGCTAAAGGTTTTAAAAAAATAAATTAAATATTGAAATCAAGAGTTTTAAGTAAATGTAAAAAAATTAGGTCCCACCGAGATTTGAACTCGGGTCGCTGGATTCAGAGTCCAGAGTGCTAACCGCTACACCATGGGACCTCAAATTGATTTCTTTGGAAAAAATCTAAAGAGTAAATTGAAAAAAACTTGTCGTAATTTTCATTTTATTCATAATAATCTATTGATGTAAGAAAATTTTTGAAAATATACAAGTCAGGATGGCCGAGTGGTCTAAGGCGCCAGACTCAAGAGATCCTTACTTCTGGGTGTTCTGGTCTCCGAATGGAGGCGTGGGTTCAAATCCCACTTCTGACATAATTTTTTCATTTTGTCGTTTAATTTCATTCGTTCCGTGTAGAAACATTTATTACTTTTAATTTTTATTTCTGTTTCCTAAAATTTTAATTTCGCTTTTCTAAATCTAATCATAAAGCCACGAACAAGATTTAATATGAAATCTAATCTGATTTTCAAATGAAAAATTACATTGTACTTTGAAGTTGAAATAATATTATAATACAAATGAGACGAAAAACACATTATTGAATTTCTTTAGTAGATTGATTTAGAATTAGTAGAATTCTAATTTTGTTCGAATGACCATAAGAGTTTCATATTCATCCAGTTTTTCAAAACGATATTGTTTTGTTTGTTGAATTTAAATTTCAACAATATCGATTAGAAAACGAGTTTGAGCTAAAGGTTTAAAAAAATAAATTAAATATTGAAATCAAGAGTTTTAAGTAAATGTAAAAAAATTAGGTCCCACCGAGATTTGAACTCGGGTCGCTGGATTCAGAGTCCAGAGTGCTAACCGCTACACCATGGGACCTCAAATTGATTTCTTTGGAAAAAATCTAAAGAGTAAATTGAAAAAAACTTGTCGTAATTTTCATTTTATTCATAATAATCTATTGATGTAAGAAAATTTTTGAAAATATACAAGTCAGGATGGCCGAGTGGTCTAAGGCGCCAGACTCAAGAGATCCTTACTTCTGGGTGTTCTGGTCTCCGAATGGAGGCGTGGGTTCAAATCCCACTTCTGACATAATTTTTTCATTTTGTCGTTTAATTTCATTCGTTCCGTGTAGAAACATTTATTACTTTTAGAATTTTTATTTCTGTTTCCTAAAATTTTAATTTCGCTTTTCTAAATCTAATCATAAAGCCACGAACAAGATTTAATATGAAATCTAATCTGATTTTTCAAATGAAAAATTACATTGTACTTTGAAGTTGAAATAATAATTATAATACAAATGAGACGAAAAACACATTATTGAATTTCTTTAGTAGATTGATTTAGAATTAGTAGAATTCTAATTTTGTTCGAATGACCATAAGAGTTTCATATTCATCCAGTTTTTCAAAACGATATTGTTTTGTTTGTTGAATTTAAATTTCAACAATATCGATTAGAAAACGAGTTTGAGCTAAAGGTTTTAAAAAAATAAATTAAATATTGAAATCAAGAGTTTTAAGTAAATGTAAAAAATTAGGTCCCACCGAGATTTGAACTCGGGTCGCTGGATTCAGAGTCCAGAGTGCTAACCGCTACACCATGGGACCTCAAATTGATTTCTTTGGAAAAAATCTAAAGAGTAAATTGAAAAAAACTTGTCGTAATTTTCATTTTATTCATAATAATCTATTGATGTAAGAAAATTTTTGAAAATATACAAGTCAGGATGGCCGAGTGGTCTAAGGCGCCAGACTCAAGAGATCCTTACTTCTGGGTGTTCTGGTCTCCGAATGGAGGCGTGGGTTCAAATCCCACTTCTGACATAATTTTTTCATTTTGTCGTTTAATTTCATTCGTTCCGTGTAGAAACATTTATTACTTTTAGAATTTTTATTTCTGTTTCCTAAAATTTTAATTTCGCTTTTCTAAATCTAATCATAAAGCCACGAACAAGATTTAATATGAAATCTAATCTGATTTTTCAAATGAAAAATTACATTGTACTTTGAAGTTGAAATAATAATTATAATACAAATGAGACGAAAAACACATTATTGAATTTCTTTAGTAGATTGATTTAGAATTAGTAGAATTCTAATTTTGTTCGAATGACCATAAGAGTTTCATATTCATCCAGTTTTTCAAAACGATATTGTTTTTGTTTGTTGAATTTAATTTCAACAATATCGATTAGAAAACGAGTTTGAGCTAAAGGTTTTAAAAAAATAAATTAAATATTGAAATCAAGAGTTTTAAGTAAATGTAAAAAAATTAGGTCCACCGAGATTTGAACTCGGGTCGCTGGATTCAGAGTCCAGAGTGCTAACCGCTACACCATGGGACCTCAAATTGATTTCTTTGGAAAAAATCTAAAGAGTAAATTGAAAAAAACTTGTCGTAATTTTCATTTTATTCATAATAATCTATTGATGTAGAAAATTTTTGAAAATATACAAGTCAGGATGGCCGAGTGGTCTAAGGCGCCAGACTCAAGAGATCCTTACTTCTGGGTGTTCTGGTCTCCGAATGGAGGCGTGGGTTCAAATCCCACTTCTGACATAATTTTTTCATTTTGTCGTTTAATTTCATTCGTTCCGTGTAGAAACATTTATTACTTTTAGAATTTTTATTTCTGTTTCCTAAAATTTTAATTTCGCTTTTCTAAATCTAATCATAAAGCCACGAACAAGATTTAATATGAAATCTAATCTGATTTTTCAAATGAAAAATTACATTGTACTTTGAAGTTGAAATAATAATTATAATACAAATGAGACGAAAAACACATTATTGAATTTCTTTAGTAGATTGATTTAGAATTAGTAGAATTCTAATTTTGTTCGAATGACCATAAGAGTTTCATATTCATCCAGTTTTTCAAAACGATATTGTTTTGTTTGTTGAATTTAAATTTCAACAATATCGATTAGAAAACGAGTTTGAGCTAAAGGTTTTAAAAAAATAAATTAAATATTGAAATCAAGAGTTTTAAGTAAATGTAAAAAAATTAGGTCCCACCGAGATTTGAACTCGGGTCGCTGGATTCAGAGTCCAGAGTGCTAACCGCTACACCATGGGACCTCAAATTGATTTCTTTGGAAAAAATCTAAAGAGTAATTGAAAAAAACTTGTCGTAATTTTCATTTTATTCATAATAATCTATTGATGTAAGAAAATTTTTGAAAATATACAAGTCAGGATGGCCGAGTGGTCTAAGGCGCCAGACTCAAGAGATCCTTACTTCTGGGTGTTCTGGTCTCCGAATGGAGGCGTGGGTTCAAATCCCACTTCTGACATAATTTTTTCATTTTGTCGTTTAATTTCATTCGTTCCGTGTAGAAACATTTATTACTTTTAGAATTTTTATTTCTGTTTCCTAAAATTTTAATTTCGCTTTTCTAAATCTAATCATAAAGCCACGAACAAGATTTAATATGAAATCTAATCTGATTTTTCAAATGAAAAATTACATTGTACTTTGAAGTTGAAATAATAATTATAATACAAATGAGACGAAAAACACATTATTGAATTTCTTTAGTAGATTGATTTAGAATTAGTAGAATTCTAATTTTGTTCGAATGACCATAAGAGTTTCATATTCATCCAGTTTTTCAAAACGATATTGTTTTGTTTGTTGAATTTAAATTTCAACAATATCGATTAGAAAACGAGTTTGAGCTAAAGGTTTTAAAAAAATAAATTAAATATTGAAATCAAGAGTTTTAAGTAAATGTAAAAAAATTAGGTCCCACCGAGATTTGAACTCGGGTCGCTGGATTCAGAGTCCAGAGTGCTAACCGCTACACCATGGGACCTCAAATTGATTTTTTGGAAAAAATCTAAAGAGTAAATTGAAAAAAACTTGTCGTAATTTTCATTTTATTCATAATAATCTATTGATGTAAGAAAATTTTTGAAAATATACAAGTCAGGATGGCCGAGTGGTCTAAGGCGCCAGACTCAAGAGATCCTTACTTCTGGGTGTTCTGGTCTCCGAATGGAGGCGTGGGTTCAAATCCCACTTCTGACATAATTTTTTCATTTTGTCGTTTAATTTCATTCGTTCCGTGTAGAAACATTTATTACTTTTAGAATTTTTATTTCTGTTTCCTAAAATTTTAATTTCGCTTTTCTAAATCTAATCATAAAGCCACGAACAAGATTTAATATGAAATCTAATCTGATTTTTCAAATGAAAAATTACATTGTACTTTGAAGTTGAAATAATAATTATAATACAAATGAGACGAAAAACACATTATTGAATTTCTTTAGTAGATTGATTTAGAATTAGTAGAATTCTAATTTTGTTCGAATGACCATAAGAGTTTCATATTCATCCAGTTTTTCAAAACGATATTGTTTTGTTTGTTGAATTTAAATTTCAACAATATCGATTAGAAAACGAGTTTGAGCTAAAGGTTTTAAAAAATAAATTAAATATTGAAATCAAGAGTTTTAAGTAAATGTAAAAAATTAGGTCCCACCGAGATTTGAACTCGGGTCGCTGGATTCAGAGTCCAGAGTGCTAACCGCTACACCATGGGACCTCAAATTGATTTCTTTGGAAAAAATCTAAAGAGTAAATTGAAAAAAACTTGTCGTTTTTCATTTTATTCATAATAATCTATTGATGTAAGAAATTTTTGAAAATATACAAGTCAGGATGGCCGAGTGGTCTAAGGCGCCAGACTCAAGAGATCCTTACTTCTGGGTGTTCTGGTCTCCGAATGGAGGCGTGGGTTCAAATCCCACTTCTGACATAATTTTTTCATTTTGTCGTTTAATTTCATTCGTTCCGTGTAGAAACATTTATTACTTTTAGAATTTTTATTTCTGTTTCCTAAAATTTTAATTTCGCTTTTCTAAATCTAATCATAAAGCCACGAACAAGATTTAATATGAAATCTAATCTGATTTTTCAAATGAAAAATTACATTGTACTTTGAAGTTGAAATAATAATTATAATACAAATGAGACGAAAAACACATTATTGAATTTCTTTAGTAGATTGATTTAGAATTAGTAGAATTCTAATTTTGTTCGAATGACCATAAGAGTTTCATATTCATCCAGTTTTTCAAAACGATATTGTTTTGTTTGTTGAATTTAAATTTCAACAATATCGATTAGAAAACGAGTTTGAGCTAAAGGTTTTAAAAAAATAAATTAAATATTGAAATCAAGAGTTTTAAGTAAATGTAAAAAAATTAGGTCCCACCGAGATTTGAACTCGGGTCGCTGGATTCAGAGTCCAGAGTGCTAACCGCTACACCATGGGACCTCAAATTGATTTCTTTGGAAAAATCTAAAGAGTAAATTGAAAAAAACTTGTCGTAATTTTCATTTTATTCATAATAATCTATTGATGTAAGAAAATTTTTGAAAATATACAAGTCAGGATGGCCGAGTGGTCTAAGGCGCCAGACTCAAGAGATCCTTACTTCTGGGTGTTCTGGTCTCCGAATGGAGGCGTGGGTTCAAATCCCACTTCTGACATAATTTTTCATTTTGTCGTTTAATTTCATTCGTTCCGTGTAGAAACATTTATTACTTTTAGAATTTTTATTTCTGTTTCCTAAAATTTTAATTTCGCTTTTCTAAATCTAATCATAAAGCCACGAACAAGATTTAATATGAAATCTAATCTGATTTTTCAAATGAAAAATTACATTGTACTTTGAAGTTGAAATAATAATTATAATACAAATGAGACGAAAAACACATTATTGAATTTCTTTAGTAGATTGATTTAGAATTAGTAGAATTCTAATTTTGTTCGAATGACCATAAGAGTTTTTCAAAACGATATTGTTTGTTGAATTTAAATTTCAACAATATCGATTAGAAAACGAGTTTGAGCTAAAGGTTTTAAAAAAATAAATTAAATATTGAAATCAAGAGTTTTAAGTAAATGTAAAAAAATTAGGTCCCACCGAGATTTGAACTCGGGTCGCTGGATTCAGAGTCCAGAGTGCTAACCGCTACACCATGGGACCTCAAATTGATTTCTTTGGAAAAAATCTAAAGAGTAAATTGAAAAAAACTTGTCGTAATTTTCATTTTATTCATAATAATCTATTGATGAAAAGTGAGCGGTGGTTCAAATCCCACTTCTGACATAATTTTTTCATTTTGTCGTTTAATTTCATTCGTTCCGTGTAGAAACATTTATTACTTTTAGAATTTTTATTTCTGTTTCCTAAAATTTTAATTTCGCTTTTCTAAATCTAATCATAAAGCCACGAACAAGATTTAATATGAAATCTAATCTGATTTTTCAAATGAAAAATTACATTGTACTTTGAAGTTGAAATAATAATTATAATACAAATGAGACGAAAAACACATTATTGAATTTCTTTAGTAGATTGATTTAGAATTAGTAGAATTCTAATTTTGTTCGAATGACCATAGAGTTTCATATTCATCCAGTTTTTCAAAACGATATTGTTTTGTTTGTTGAATTTAAATTTCAACAATATCGATTAAAACGAGTTTGAGCTAAAGGTTTTAAAAAATAAATTAAATATTGAAATCAAGAGTTTTAAGTAAATGTAAAAAAATTAGGTCCCACCGAGATTTGAACTCGGGTCGCTGGATTCAGAGTCCAGAGTGCTAACCGCTACACCATGGGACCTCAAATTGATTTCTTTGGAAAAAATCTAAGAGTAAATTGAAAAAAACTTGTCGTAATTTTCATTTTATTCATAATAATCTATTGATGTAAGAAAATTTTTGAAAATATACAAGTCAGGATGGCCGAGTGGTCTAAGGCGCCAGACTCAAGAGATCCTTACTTCTGGGTGTTCTGGTCTCCGAATGGAGGCGTGGGTTCAAATCCCACTTCTGACATAATTTTTTCATTTTGTCGTTTAATTTCATTCGTTCCGTGTAGAAACATTTATTACTTTTAGAATTTTTATTTCTGTTTCCTAAAATTTTAATTTCGCTTTTCTAAATCTAATCATAAAGCCACGAACAAGATTTAATATGAAATCTAATCTGATTTTTCAAATGAAAAATTACATTGTACTTTGAAGTTGAAATAATAATTATAATACAAATGAGACGAAAAACACATTATTGAATTTCTTTAGTAGATTGATTTAGAATTAGTAGAATTCTAATTTTTTCGAATGACCATAAGAGTTTCATATTCATCCAGTTTTTCAAAACGATATTGTTTTGTTTGTTGAATTTAAATTTCAACAATATCGATTAGAAAACGAGTTTGAGCTAAAGGTTTTAAAAAAATAAATTAAATATTGAAATCAAGAGTTTTAAGTAAATGTAAAAAAATTAGGTCCCACCGAGATTTGAACTCGGGTCGCTGGATTCAGAGTCCAGAGTGCTAACCGCTACACCATGGGACCTCAAATTGATTTCTTTGGAAAAAATCTAAAGAGTAAATTGAAAAAAACTTGTCGTAATTTTCATTTTATTCATAATAATCTATTGATGTAAGAAAATTTTTGAAAATATACAAGTCAGGATGGCCGAGTGGTCTAAGGCGCCAGACTCAAGAGATCCTTACTTCTGGGTGTTCTGGTCTCCGAATGGAGGCGTGGGTTCAAATCCCACTTCTGACATAATTTTTTCATTTTGTCGTTTAATTTCATTCGTTCCGTGTAGAAACATTTATTACTTTTAGAATTTTTATTTCTGTTTCCTAAAATTTTAATTTCGCTTTTCTAAATCTAATCATAAAGCCACGAACAAGATTTAATATGAAATCTAATCTGATTTTTCAAATGAAAAATTACATTGTACTTTGAAGTTGAAATAATAATTATAATACAAATGAGACGAAAAACACATTATTGAATTTCTTTAGTAGATTGATTTAGAATTAGTAGAATTCTAATTTTGTTCGAATGACCATAAGAGTTTCATATTCATCCAGTTTTTCAAAACGATATTGTTTTGTTTGTTGAATTTAAATTTCAACAATATCGATTAGAAAACGAGTTTGAGCTAAAGGTTTTTAAAAAAAATAAATTAAATATTGAAATCAAGAGTTTAAGTAAATGTAAAAAAATTAGGTCCCACCGAGATTTGAACTCGGTCGCTGGATTCAGAGTCCAGAGTGCTAACCGCTACACCATGGGACCTCAAATTGATTTCTTTGGAAAAAATCTAAAGAGTAAATTGAAAAAAACTTGTCGTAATTTTCATTTTATTCATAATAATCTATTGATGTAAGAAAATTTTTGAAAATATACAAGTCAGGATGGCCGAGTGGTCTAAGGCGCCAGACTCAAGAGATCCTTACTTCTGGGTGTTCTGGTCTCCGAATGGAGGCGTGGGTTCAAATCCCACTTCTGACATAATTTTTTCATTTTGTCGTTTAATTTCATTCGTTCCGTGTAGAAACATTTATTACTTTTAGAATTTTTATTTCTGTTTCCTAAAATTTTAATTTCGCTTTTCTAAATCTAATCATAAAGCCACGAACAAGATTTAATATGAAATCTAATCTGATTTTTCAAATGAAAAATTACATTGTACTTTGAAGTTGAAAATAATTATAATACAAATGAGACGAAAAACACATTATTGAATTTCTTTAGTAGATTGATTTAGAATTAGTAGAATTCTAATTTTGTTCGAATGACCATAAGAGTTTCATATTCATCCAGTTTTTCAAAACGATATTGTTTTGTTTGTTGAATTTAAATTTCAACAATATCGATTAGAAAACGAGTTTGAGCTAAAGGTTTTAAAAAAATAAATTAAATATTGAAATCAAGAGTTTTAAGTAAATGTAAAAAAATTAGGTCCCACCGAGATTTGAACTCGGGTCGCTGGATTCAGAGTCCAGAGTGCTAACCGCTACACCATGGGACCTCAAATTGATTTCTTTGGAAAAAATCTAAAGAGTAAATTGAAAAAAACTTGTCGTAATTTTCATTTTATTCATAATAATCTATTGATGTAAGAAAATTTTTGAAAATATACAAGTCAGGATGGCCGAGTGGTCTAAGGCGCCAGACTCAAGAGATCCTTACTTCTGGGTGTTCTGGTCTCCGAATGGAGGCGTGGGTTCAAATCCCACTTCTGACATAATTTTTTCATTTTGTCGTTTAATTTCATTCGTTCCGTGTAGAAACATTTATTACTTTTAGAATTTTTATTTCTGTTTCCTAAAATTTTAATTTCGCTTTTCTAAATCTAATCATAAAGCCACGAACAAGATTTAATATGAAATCTAATCTGATTTTTCAAATGAAAAATTACATTGTACTTTGAAGTTGAAATAATAATTATAATACAAATGAGACGAAAAACACATTATTGAATTTCTTTAGTAGATTGATTTAGAATTAGTAGAATTCTAATTTTGTTCGAATGACCATAAGAGTTTCATATTCATCCAGTTTTTCAAAACGATATTGTTTTGTTTGTTGAATTTAAATTTCAACAATATCGATTAGAAAACGAGTTTGAGCTAAAGGTTTTAAAAAAATAAATTAAATATTGAAATCAAGAGTTTTAAGTAAATGTAAAAAAATTAGGTCCCACCGAGATTTGAACTCGGGTCGCTGGATTCAGAGTCCAGAGTGCTAACCGCTACACCATGGGACCTCAAATTGATTTCTTTGGAAAAAATCTAAAGAGTAAATTGAAAAAAACTTGTCGTAATTTTCATTTTATTCATAATAATCTATTGATGTAAGAAAATTTTGAAAATATACAAGTCAGGATGGCCGAGTGGTCTAAGGCGCCAGACTCAAGAGATCCTTACTTCTGGGTGTTCTGGTCTCCGAATGGAGGCGTGGGTTCAAATCCCACTTCTGACATAATTTTTTCATTTTGTCGTTTAATTTCATTCGTTCCGTGTAGAAACATTTATTACTTTTAGAATTTTTATTTCTGTTTCCTAAAATTTTAATTTCGCTTTTCTAAATCTAATCATAAAGCCACGAACAAGATTTAATATGAAATCTAATCTGATTTTTCAAATGAAAAATTACATTGTACTTTGAAGTTGAAATAATAATTATAATACAAATGAGACGAAAAAACACATTATTGAATTTCTTTAGTAGATTGATTTAGAATTAGTAGAATTCTAATTTTGTTCGAATGACCATAAGAGTTTCATATTCATCCAGTTTTTCAAAACGATATTGTTTTGTTTGTTGAATTTAAATTTCAACAATATCGATTAGAAAACGAGTTTGAGCTAAAGGTTTTAAAAAAATAAATTAAATATTGAAATCAAGAGTTTTAAGTAAATGTAAAAAAATTAGGTCCCACCGAGATTTGAACTCGGGTCGCTGGATTCAGAGTCCAGAGTGCTAACCGCTACACCATGGGACCTCAAATTGATTTCTTTGGAAAAAATCTAAAGAGTAAATTGAAAAAAACTTGTCGTAATTTTCATTTTATTCATAATAATCTATTGATGTAAGAAAATTTTTGAAAATATACAAGTCAGGATGGCCGAGTGGTCTAAGGCGCCAGACTCAAGAGATCCTTACTTCTGGGTGTTCTGGTCTCCGAATGGAGGCGTGGGTTCAAATCCCACTTCTGACATAATTTTTTCATTTTGTCGTTTAATTTCATTCGTTCCGTGTAGAAACATTTATTACTTTTAGAATTTTTTATTTCTGTTTCCTAAAATTTTAATTTCGCTTTTCTAAATCTAATCATAAAGCCACGAACAAGATTTAATATGAAATCTAATCTGATTTTTCAAATGAAAAATTACATTGTACTTTGAAGTTGAAATAATAATTATAATACAAATGAGACGAAAAACACATTATTGAATTTCTTTAGTAGATTGATTTAGAATTAGTAGAATTCTAATTTTGTTCGAATGACCATAAGAGTTTCATATTCATCCAGTTTTTCAAAACGATATTGTTTTGTTTGTTGAATTTAAATTTCAACAATATCGATTAGAAAACGAGTTTGAGCTAAAGGTTTTAAAAAAATAAATTAAATATTGAAATCAAGAGTTTTAAGTAAATGTAAAAAAAATTAGGTCCCACCGAGATTTGAACTCGGGTCGCTGGATTCAGAGTCCAGAGTGCTAACCGCTACACCATGGGACCTCAAATTGATTTCTTTGGAAAAAATCTAAAGAGTAAATTGAAAAAAACTTGTCGTAATTTTCATTTTATTCATAATAATCTATTGATGTAAGAAAATTTTTGAAAATATACAAGTCAGGATGGCCGAGTGGTCTAAGGCGCCAGACTCAAGAGATCCTTACTTCTGGGTGTTCTGGTCTCCGAATGGAGGCGTGGGTTCAAATCCCACTTCTGACATAATTTTCATTTTGTCGTTTAATTTCATTCGTTCCGTGTAGAAACATTTATTACTTTTAGAATTTTTATTTCTGTTTCCTAAAATTTTAATTTCGCTTTTCTAAATCTAATCATAAAGCCACGAACAAGATTTAATATGAAATCTAATCTGATTTTTCAAATGAAAAATTACATTGTACTTTGAAGTTGAAATAATAATTATAATACAAATGAGACGAAAAACACATTATTGAATTTCTTTAGTAGATTGATTTAGAATTAGTAGAATTCTAATTTTGTTCGAATGACCATAAGAGTTTCATATTCATCCAGTTTTTCAAAACGATATTGTTTTGTTTGTTGAATTTAAATTTCAACAATATCGATTAGAAAACGAGTTTGAGCTAAAGGTTTTAAAAAATAAATTAAATATTGAAATCAAGAGTTTTAAGTAAATGTAAAAAAATTAGGTCCCACCGAGATTTGAACTCGGGTCGCTGGATTCAGAGTCCAGAGTGCTAACCGCTACACCATGGGACCTCAAATTGATTTCTTTGGAAAAAATCTAAAGAGTAAATTGAAAAAAACTTGTCGTAATTTTCATTTTATTCATAATAATCTATTGATGTAAGAAAATTTTGAAAATATACAAGTCAGGATGGCCGAGTGGTCTAAGGCGCCAGACTCAAGAGATCCTTACTTCTGGGTGTTCTGGTCTCCGAATGGAGGCGTGGGTTCAAATCCCACTTCTGACATAATTTTTCATTTTGTCGTTTATTTCATTCGTTCCGTGTAGAAACATTTATTACTTTTAGAATTTTTATTTCTGTTTCCTAAATTTTAATTTCGCTTTTCTAAATCTAATCATAAAGCCACGAACAAGATTTAATATGAAATCTAATCTGATTTTTCAAATGAAAAATTACATTGTACTTTGAAGTTGAAATAATATTATAATACAAATGAGACGAAAAACACATTATTGAATTTCTTTAGTAGATTGATTTAGAATTAGTAGAATTCTAATTTTGTTCGAATGACCATAAGAGTTTCATATTCATCCGTTTTTCAAAACGA
>JACMZG010001041.1:0-12781 GCA_018340805.1 Microvelia longipes | reverse complement strand
TATGCAGATTCTATCACAAGTTATTGTTTGACTTTGGTACTCTGGTCTAAATTAAACTAATCAATTTCTAATTAAAAAGTTTCTAGTTTTGCAAGCACCATTAAAATATACTGAATTGATAAATACTTAAATGAATAATTAAATACTTATATATCACTAATTTTAAGCCGGTGATTTAGTAAATATTAATTTTATAACTTGTTGCACAAAGGATGATAATAAACCAAATCCCTTTATACAAGAATGATTGACAAAGTGCATGTTGCACTTAGTATTTCATGCACTTTTATTAGTTAGTATTTATTAGTTATTAAATTACCATTTTTATATTAAATTATGTTTTTTCTTTTATGTTTTTTTCATTATTATTTCTTAATTTATAATAGATTACTTAAGATTATCACTTCTAGAGAATTGTTTATTACAATTCTCATCGAAAAAAACACATATTTTTATGTAATAAAGTTATTACCCATTTTTCAGCATTATATGTTAAACAATAAAACAGCATACATAAAAGCTACTCTTTTTCTAGAACAACTTCTTAATACGTATGGTTTGATAGAACATGTCTGATTTGTAAGCCTGCCTATACCTCAAACATGATAACGTTGAAAACATGCAATTTTAAATTTTTTGTGCGTTTTGGGAGATTTTAATTAGGCTTAAAATTAGAGATATATGAGTATTTAATTTATTCACTTTGAATAGATAAGGATAGTGCATGAAGTCATTTGGGAATCAAAACTAGATGATTTCGCCTTGTTGATAGGTTTCATTATTATATTTGTCATTGGTAACAATGAAATGAATCACAAAGACGATCAGTTGAGTTTATACAACTGTTATAATTATTTCTTAACATTCACAATCCCTCTTGATAACAGAAATCTTTCTATTTATAAATATTGAAATTATAGATTCGGGATATTCTAGCTAACTGAACTGAGTCTCCAGGGTTTATTTCAGAGGGTTTTCTCCCAGGGGGGGGGGGGTATAACAAATTATGGGGGTATACACAGCTGTAAAAATTTGTAATCGGGTGGGGGGGTTAACAATGACAGAAAGAGTTTCATCATTGCCGAAATTTTGAAATTTTCTGAAATTTTGAAAATTTCTCCTTTTAAAAATTTCAAAACATAAGGAGGTCAATAATATAATTTCTAATAACACTATAATGATACCTAGTTACAAAATGGAGGTGTAACATTTATGCGTGTTCAGGGTGAAATATTTCAGATAAAATAAAGGGAAAACATGGTCCAAGAAATTTGACTCTTGAGAGTTCAAATTTGCCATTATTATTTTGCTAACTATTAATTTTTTACTACTTTCTGGTAACTTTGAAAAGTAAAGTTATTGGATACCGTAATATAGCCTATTTTATAAATTGCATTAAAATCTAAGAAAGTTGATACTAATCACTATATTACGGAAATGTTTCATTATGCTATTGCTTGACATATATCATAGATTTTTCTTAAAACTACAAGAAATAAATATTTTTATCAAAAATCTAAGATATATGTCAAACAACAGGCAATATTATTGAGTCAACTATTCATGTTTTGCAAACCTCGGTAGTATCAAATAATATGTTTATTATAAATTGTCAAGAAATCAGTAGAAATAAAACTAAACTAAAGTTTTCATCTCTTCACTCATTATAATTAGTAATACAAAGCCGATTTTCAATCGTTAACGGTCATCATCAGTGCCGGTGATTATTAAAAAAGTATATCAGTATTCTACTAGTGAGTCTAATGGTACAAACTTGACTGAAAAACTTGACTTGTCAAAATGTTTATCCTGTTATATATTTCCTTAATCGCTAAAATTAATAATTTTCTCCGCCTAAGTAACTTGTCCGGACAGGCCCTATAAGTTACAATTTCAAACATAAAATATTGGGTACGAGGTACTTTGGAACTTTTTCTCATTACATCGGATTCGCTACGCTCATTCTCCATGCTTCGGACTCGCTTCGCTTGTCCTCAGGATATACAAGTCGTTAAATTTATACTACAACACGTCTTTGGACCTGGGTCATTCCATGTCAAATCAACACAAAAAAAGTACGTTTTTGGACTTGGTGTCACAGATTTTAATATACTTGCTTCGTTCGTCTTTTAGATGTAAATCATCCTTAAAATCAAGAATGAACTAGTTAGTCTTTCTATTTTGGAATAGTACCTAATTCTCTAGTGAATTAACAAAATCATTAAATTCATTTAAATGACCCTTGGTAATTTTGAGGTTACAAGTGCAATTAGGAAATAAACACATTAATATAATGTGCGTAACAGCTATCTGTAATTAATATAAAGATTTGTTTACAACCACTAATTAACCTAATGCGCTAAACCTTTAAAGATAACTGACTAAGCTTAAAGATATGTAACTAAGCTTTAAACTAGTGCAAAAATAGTGCGTACTTCTAATTTTAGAGGCATAGTTTTGTATAACAACTGGGTGATTATGCGCATTTCCTTTGGAAAATACAGACAAAATGAGTTAGGAGCAGTGCTTGACAATTGAGTAACTGCTTAGGTTCTAAAGCATGAACCGGAACCACGCAATGGGCATGGTTCTTGCATAAGCAAGAAATGGGTTATTAAGCACGAAAACACGCATTCTAAATTAAATTCGCCCGACAGCGGACTACCGCGACGGAATTATTTATTTAGTAGTTTTAAACTTATATAATGTAAAAACTATAAAAATTATCATTCCAACCAGGATTCTTGTTAAGCACGGAAACACGCATCCAAAGGAAATTCTCCCGACAAGCGGACCACCGCGCCAGAATTATTATATAAACATTAGCTTTACGCTGCTCAAGCCCCCTTTTGGTATCATAATTTCCCGTAGAGTAGGAGGAGGGGGCTATTGGCCCTCAAGGTACAGAAGGTGGGAATCCCTGCATTTTGAGGAATTCTGTTTAGTCAAAATTAGAATATAATAAAAACATTTTTCCTTAAGAAATTTGCTAAAAAAAACCCTTGGCCTTCTTATACGCTCTTTATCGACGCTTCACACCTTTAATATATTCCTATGTGCAGAAAAATGTGGGAAAGTAAAAATAAAGACGCTGGAAGTTGACCCCGAATAAAAGTATATAAGCAACGCAGACCAGTTATCCAGGAATTATTATATACGTCTGTAACCGGAATTTTAATGCCGATGTATTTAGCGTACTTAGAATTTAACAACGCATTATAAAAAGATTTTAATTTATTCATTTTATATAAGTGTAAATGTGTAAAACTGCTACATTATCTATAAACTCTGATATTAACATTCCATATTAAATGACAAAAAGGAAAGACCAATAAAAATAAATATTTTCTTTAACGGCGTTGCAATACTGTTTTTCGGTATTATTTATTTTTGTTACATGTTCAAATATTTTAAGAGCATTGAGTTCGTTCCCTATACCTAAAAAGTTTATGTAAACTTATTTATGTACTTTGTTAAAAAGCTTTAAGTTGTTTTCTTAAAATAATTATCAGGAAATCTTATCTTGTTTAACCTTTACTAGGGCCTAGTAACAAAGCCTAACAAAGGGCCTAGGTCAAATGAAAGTTGTAAAAATCATCTTATTTTAATGAATGGAAAATACCCAGAGGGAGCACAAATATTTAAGAATTTTTCAATGTTATATTTTTGTGAAATATATAAACTTATATGTGTGACATATACAGGGTGTTTCATATAAAGTGTCCACCAAAGAAGGAGGTAATATTACTCCTCATAGGGAACAAAATGTTCTATAATATAAACCCCGATCTCCAACTGTTTTCCCACAAGGTCAAATTATTATTTTACAAAAATATTTGACCTCACATCATAAAATTGTTAATAGCGTTTAAACTGTTCAAAGTAGAAAGGTGAAATTGGTATCGTTAGAAAGCTGAGTAAATTTTATAAAGGACAAACTACTAACTATCTCAAATATTTTGGAACTACTGCCCAAAAATTTGCATGAAATTTTTTTTTAAAATTGAATTTTATGAATTTTTATGGTAGGGTATTAAAGGAAGTAAGAGATGAGCAAAAGTTTAGCCAAGAACGGAAAAAACTTTCTTTATGATTGCCTTTAAGAAAACCCAAACTTCATCATACATTCAATGGTCAAAATTTTCAGCCATTCTTCCTAAAATTTGGAAAAACTTAACGCCTCTATGCAAACCTATTTAATATACGCTGAATTTTTCATTTTAATTTGTAGGAATTAATAAGTAACGATTACACCATTGTATAAAATTGAAATGTAGCTTTTCTATTGACGAAGAAGCATGCAAGTATCCAAAATTGAAGCGGTAAATGCAAGTGCTGAAACTTAAATTGATTAAGTTTTTTGGCGGACTAAGTCTCAAATATTGTATTACCGTCTCTCACTAAATTATACAATGTAGAAGCGATTTATTCCTCTTCTAGGATTAACAGATGTTCACTGCGACTTTCTCCCACAAGTTCGCTCTTAATTTGAATCGAGAGCTTCAGTGGAATGAACACCATCCTCTAAAATGAAAAATTTACTTGTCAGGTAGTAAAGAATTTTCTAATACTTTACTTTATTTGGTCCCTAATATAGTACTTCTTAACCTTTTTGATCTGCGATCTTAAAAATTTTATTACAATCACGTCGCGATCATAAGAATTTGATACTTATATTTTTTTCATGCTTAGTACAATCTGAAGTTTTTTATTCAATTGTGGCCAAAGTAAAAAGTATGTCATAAAAGGTAAATAAAAAATAAAATCAATAAGGGTAAATAAAGGTCAATAAAAAGTATAAAAATATTGAATTTTCGTTTTTGAAGTTTTAAAATGAAAAAAGTAAAAATCGGTCAAGAAAACTTTTGACTACTTCGGCTTTGCGCGCTTTGCGCTGCGTCTCATCCTTATAGACTCTGCGGCTTTGCGTCGCTCATCCTTATAGACTCTGCGGCTTTGCGTTTCTTTAAAAATTTACAGACTCGTTTTAAGCATAAAGCATTGCTTCTGCTCATACTACTTCTATTGTTAAATTATTTTAATAATTAAACAAAATAACAATAAATAATTTAAATAATTATAATAATACTAATATAATTAATAATTTTAAAATCAGTTATATAATATAATCATAACTATAGCTATTAATAATATAAACATAATAATTAATTCAGAATTTAAATAATTATTATATAATTCTGTCTTTAATTGTCCAAATTGTTATTATTATTGTTTCCCCCCACACTCAATCCTTGGATTTGTGTGATTTTTCTTTTTTTTTTAAATATTTTTATTGTTTTTAAAACGTTTTACTATAGTAAAGATTTTAATGTCATTTTTGACATTAAAATCTTAAAATTGTATTGAAAAATTTATTGAAAAAAAAGATTTATTGAAAAAAAGATTGCTTAAGCTACTAGGTTATTACTTCGAAAAAAATACAGTGTATTCCCTCTCCGCAAATAAATTTTAAGTACCACAATCCAGGATGAGTTTTTGTAAAAACTAACTACGTATCCAAAACCAGACTAAAAGTTTGAATAAATTAAACAAAAAAATTTATTAACCAGATAATCAAAGTCAAGGTTCTTTTCTCTGGATCCTTAAAAATCACTTTCACGCATCCAAATTCTATTTTTAAACCCAAAAAGAAAATATTATTTAACAAGAAAAAATCATCTATTTTTCATTTCTTTTCTTCAAATTCGCAGATATACAGACCGGTTCAGACAACCACTAGAGTTTTGTAGGTCGGCTTTTTATGCTAATGTTATTTTTAAAAACACTCCATTTTAGTTTTTTCCGCACCAAATAACTTGTTTATTTTTAAAATGAAAAAAAAATTTTATTGATGAACGGATTTTGATGTTCGGTGTCCGGTTACTTTGGCTTAATCAGATGAATTTATATAAAGAAACAAGTAGGTCATAATTTTTATGCTTCTTTATTTTTAGAATTTTTATGAATTTATTAAATATGTAAAGAACTTAGTTTTCACTATAATTGGCAAAGCAGTTTAAACTATCGCTTTTTACACGTGATTAAATTTTATGTTTCCAATTTTTTTCAACTGTAATAAAATTTACAGTTAAATTTAGCTCTTAACTTTTCTCTATATTTGTTGGTAATGACTGTATAAAGTATACTCTGCATTTAGTTAACTTCAAAGCAAAAATTGTGGCGAGGAGGTCCTCAAGCTGGGCGAATTTTCTCTGGATGTTTTCTTACTTATTAATAATTTTTTAAAAAGTTTTTAGTACTTTTTTTATAACGAAATAAGTAGCGTTACAACTTAATTTTTAATTTTTTCTAATTTTCCAAAAAAATTTGCATGTTTATCCTATAGATAATACTTTATTAGTCACAGCATTATTTGCACTTATTTGAAGCTTAGTTTATGCTTTTTAGTTAAGTTTTAGAGCATTTTATTTTTTGTTAATAGGGACCTCTAAAATGGATTTTAGACTCACTTCCGGTCCCCTCCCCCCACCACCACACGAGCTCATTAACGATTTTTTTTTTCAAAGAAAATTCGCTAAAAATGTTGATATAAAATTGGATGTAGTTTGAATT
This sequence comes from Microvelia longipes, assembly GCA_018340805.1. NCBI lineage: Eukaryota > Metazoa > Arthropoda > Insecta > Hemiptera > Veliidae > Microvelia > Microvelia longipes. The sequence continues at coordinate 6,208 of JACMZG010001041.1, read as the reverse complement.
CGGGATCTTTTGAATGCCGGTCATATGAATTACCACCTGATCCATTAAAACTAAGTAATGTATTATCCTAGATAGTCTAAAATTGTAATTTGCAAGTTAATTTGTTGGCAGTTAGGAGGTCTTGGTTGATCTATAATGTTACTTTATTTCTTAAACCCGTCCTGATGATAAAACCTTCTGGTGCGATGGTCTGCATGACGGGCGAATTTCCATTGGAATGCGTGTTTCCGTGCCTAACATTCCATTTCTTGCTTAAGGTTTCGATTTATGTTTTATAACTTGAGCAGTTACTCAAGTATTGAGCACTACTAGTAACTAATTTTTTCTGTATTTTTCAAAGGAAATGCGCACAATTATCCTGATAGTTATACGAAAAATGCCTCTAAAATTGGCAGTGCACACCATTATTTGCACTGGTTTAATGCTCGGTTGGAGTTATGATTAGTGCTTGATAATTAGCTGCTCAAGTTATGAAGCATAAACTGAAACCTCAAGCAAGAAATGGATTCCAAAGGAAATTTTCCAGCCATGCAGATCACCGCACTAGAACTATAGAAGCACAAAAGCCTGCATTCCCCCCAAGAATCTCAAAAGCCCCAAAAACATAGGAAACGACTCCCCACTTGAAATAAGTTGTTTATCGGTCGTATTTTTGGGTTTCCGCTGATTGATTACCGTTTTTCGACTTTTTAGTCAATTAGAGTGGTCGTATCGACTTTGGACCGGTTTTGTTTGACTCAGCGTATTAAAAAACATTGAAAACGACATCCAACTCGAAATTTATTTTTTGGTTCTCGACCGTTATTTTGGTTTCCGGTTATTTACCATAGTTTTTTTCGACGTTTTGGTCACTTAAGAGTAGTTTGTGTCATCTTCGGACTAGATTCATTCGATTCAGCGCACCTAAAACCTCAGATGAGGTAAATACCTAGGGTGTTATAGTCATAGCTTAGTTAAAAATTAGAAAAATAATACATAAGATAGGAATTGAATCAAATAATACTGGTAATAATCATGTTCACAAATGCATTGAAGACCTGCGATTACTCTTGAGCCTAATGTTAACTATTATAGTTCTTTATGAGAATATAAGCTCCGTATTTATCAATATAGCAAATTATCTGATCATTTATATTTTTATGCGGTATAAATCATGATTTTGACAGATGTAAACATACTTTTATATATTTTATATGTCAAACCAAAAAAAAGATAGTTGAATAGCTATGAGAATTTTAGTGATAATTTATTGTGTGTGTTTTGCTATCTGACAATATGAGCGTCGATAAGCATTAAGAAATGCTTATCGAATTTACCCATTTCAAAATAAAATTTTGTGGTTCGATTTCAAGATGTTAAAAATGTATAAGGTGATTCGATGTAAACAAACCAAACGCATTCGGTGGTTATAACCTGACTTTTTTTTATGAATGGCGTGTGACGTCATTGCAGGAATCTCTGCAGATAGTACACTTTGAAAATTTACTTTTTATTTCCTTCAATATCGTCAATTCTGGGCTATAACCTAAAATGTAAAAAAAAATCATTCATTAAAACTCTCATATTGAATCAACTTATAAACTCCATTGGTTTGGTTCGATGGAGATGTATCCGTCAAACCATACATTACTTTCTATAGATGTACATTTATGTCAAATTCGAACAGTCTAATTTTCGATTTTTAACAAATTTTTGATGAGAATTGTACTCTAATAATTTTCATCTTCAGGGGAGCACAACTAGACCTAAAGTCTGATTTTTGTGACATGTTTTAAGTCTCTGGCATGAACACAGACGACAGACACACACACACATAGCATGATGGTAACCATTCAGAAGGTCATGAAACAGAATGCCTGAAACAGATAATTTTGATAAAAAACCTGTTTCGGAATTTTTTAGGTGAACACAATACTTTTTCATATACCTCTTGTAGTAGGTGAGAAAATGTAAAGTTAACTTCACCAATTTAGTGATATGGTACCAAGACACTCAGGCCATGATAAGGGCTCTTGTATCCTACCTCTAGTACTGGCAGTGCCATCATCGCTGATAAGTAATTGATAACAAGAGAGTGATAAAGGTTATAAATTGTACAGGGGTTTCTTATTTTTCTTTTTCTGATGATTTACCTTCAAATTGAGTGGTTATTTTCTTTAGCAAGTGAACCTTTAACTCCAAGCTTATGTATAGCCCACAATTCTGTTTAGCCTCTAACTTCTTATGATAAATTGTTATCACATTTTTAGATTAAGCAAGTTTTTTAAATCTACCTATTGATTAATAGATTAAACATTGTCGAAGCAAACTATAAGGAACTAAACTGGGTGGATGTTATATCAAGGTTAAAGACCTCAGCCAACTGCATCTTTATCTAGCGGCTAGTTACTGGTCAAGTGTTGGAAGCCATCTTCTTTTTATCGCCATTGTCTGTTGGATGCGAGACTACTTTTTCTTTCTTTTCTTTTTGCTGGACAAAGAGATTGTCTTATTGTCTGCTATTAGGATCACCAGGTTGAAAACTGTCCTGATTCAAGTTCGACCTCTGAAGTAAAAATTGACTTTAACATCTTCTTTTACATCGTTGGTTACTTAAATATCTGTTGATAAATCCTTTGAATACCTTGAGATCGTTAGAATAATGCACTCTTTGCTAGTGGTGACTTTAGAATTCAAAATAGCTTCTTTGAAGTTTATTTTGATGATTTCTTGCTGAAGAGCAGCTATATAGTTTTTTGTTGTTTCGTTGAACCTATAAATCATATCTAATATTCAGTTTTAATTTCATAATAAAATACACAGATATAAATTTAAAGATGGATTCAAATCCAATTTTTCCCTTAAGGCCTTTTCCTTTATTCCTTTCCCCATTTATAGCTGTTGGCAACGGAATAAGCCCTGTGTTTTACTTTTCCTCGGGAAAAGTATTGTGTTTACTTTAAAAATCCGAAACCTAGGTGTCATCATAATTATCCGTTTCAGGCATTTTTATGACGATTTAAGTGGTTTTTATCATGTTGTCAGTGCTTGTGCTGTGTCATGACTTAGTTTTTAAATTATGGCTAACATTTTTCTGTCTACTTGTTAATTGCTTGCGTACATCCAGTACCATTTGGCAAGGGTGTATAATCATAACCGATGTATTATTCGCCGAGGACGCGAAGCGGCTACGGGCTGATGCTTTATACTTCTATTAAATTATCCTTCATTATCTGACTAATCTATGTTACCAATATCTGTTATGTAACCATATCTGTTATTTCTGTAACTCATAGTAGTTTTATAATTTGAGCAATTTTCGGCAAATTTATAATATCGCAGGAATAATTTAAATGCAATTGGTAACTGGCAACGCTAAAATCCAATTCAATCCTTATAGATCCGCTCCAATCCTTATAGACCTCTATTTCCACTTTTATTGTTTATTTCACTTTAAAGGTCCATCTAATGACTTTATACGTCTGTCTCTCAATTTGTTTGACCACATTGCATGTTATTGTAATGACTAGCTAATGAATGATAGTTACTCTCAAGTTAAGGCTGCGTGATTCAATGATTGATTGTAAGATTGTCCCTGTCAGTCTTCAAGATCGTCTAAAATGTTTTAGCAGCGTGTCAACAATTCTAGTATAGAATTAGTTAAGTGTTTGTTGATTGTAATAAATTAATGCAATTTATTTTCCGGATTCTGTGTTGCCTGTTCTAAGGTTTTTTGCTACTTATATTCCATTTAATCAATCTTTATGACAGCTGAACAAAGGAAACTGTAGGCTACATAGGTTTTCGAGTTCCCGCCACAAATTAAAAACATTCCAATTTTGAGTATTCGGTTGTCTGTAATATGATGTAAATACTTATATATTATCTATTATAATGGGTTATTTCTACTAAATATCTCTCAATCGGAAATTGGTAAGCCTAACTCTAATTCTTGAGGAACTGTTAGTTTAGTTTTTCTTTAGTTTGTCATATTTTATCTCTTGACCCGAAACATTTTCTCCGTCTGATAATAACCATAAATGTTCGTGAAAAGGTTGACCATAATCTTTTCTTATTTACACATATACTAACTGCAAAAATTCGTAAAGAAAAGATGACATACCTCTTATTAATTATATTAATATGTCTCGAAAATGTTTAATCGTTTTACATGCTTACATTGTTTACAGCATTATGCACCTTCAAACTTCACTTGTTTAATATCTGTTAATCCATAATTGTCTATTAGTTAACATTTAACAAGGTTTACGTTAACGTGACAAGATGATCTTGATTTTAATCTTTGTTTATAACAATTCGTTTAAATGTGGATGTTAATATGGACTTAAACAGAATTATCTGATATAGGAATCCTGTCATAATAACTATATCATATGCGTGCAGTGTAATGGACAAATATTTCTTTTATCTCCTTCTTTAAATTTCCTTCCTGAAAAAATGCCAGACGCAGTGTATCGATATCCTTGTTTAGTCCTTGTATCTGTTCTTGTTCATAATAGAATCAGTAAACCGAGAGAATTAAAATTAATTCTTCAATTAACACTAATTGTCCATTTAAAATTTAAATTTAGTCATAAATCAGGTACAACAATTTAATAAATTTAGGGTTATGATGAAAGATCACATAGTTTCACTTTCTCTCTCATCTTCTCTCTCTCTCATTTCGTATATATCATTCTAATAATATAATATATATATAATTTATAGTATTTTAGATATACTAATTATATAATTAGTGTTTATATCATACTTTTCACATACATGACACAACCAACATATTGTATACTTCACAACACATGCACATATATCTAAACAGGACAATTTTTGAAAATAATTTTTTTTAAGAATTAAATGTATTTAGTGTAGATTAATTTATATATATTTAATATATACTAAAATTTATATATTCTAATAATATTTATATGTATTCATTACTACATTATTTGTAATAATAATGTTATTAATTGGTATCGACGGTATATTATATTTTCCATCTCAATTTGATGATCTAATAAAATAATGTAATAATATATTATATCAACTATATACTACTTAGAATTTATACAAAGTTATACAAGTATCATATAGCATATCATAATATTAAATGACTACATATTTTGAATATAAATTTTATAGTAGATTTACACATAATGATATATTATTTTTATTATTGTTTATGGTATAAATATTCATTTTAGAATTTAGTTACTGAAATTATAATATACTAACAAGTGAGGATACTGCTTATTAATATTATACTCTGTTTCTGCGCAATTCATTGTGGGTATCTAAGGAATAATCTTTTTTCATGTAGTACATTATAATGATATATGTTACAATGTATGTGAGCATCGATTTTTATGTCAGAATAGTTATCGTAATATGAGATTAAGTATAATAGTATATGCTATTTCAATCTCAGGACGATATCCATAGCATCTAATTTAAGTGTATTAACGATATTGTAAGAACATGAAATTGATGTGCAGATATTTGTTAAATTAACATATTAGAGTTGATTATGATTATTTTTAATGATATGAAGATAGTCTATACAGCACATTTGCAGTGAATAAGAGTGTTATGTAATGCTGCTCGTTTAGTCTTAAGATATGAAGAGCATGTGATGAGTATTTAATCAATTACTCTTATGAGAAAACATAATGTAAGTTTTGTATGCAATCTCAATAGCGTCTTAAACAACTAATATTTTATGCATTTTTTTGACAGATTATAGTCTGTGATCTCATTTATGAAGTCGTCAAGAGTAATTCGCAGATACATAGGAATAGTATATATGTATACTTGGTATTATCTGTCTCGAAGTGATTACTAACATAGGTAATAAGTGATTTTTAACAATGATTTATATTGAATAGATCTTGGTCATTTATTGGTTTCGGGAGTTATCTAATGTTCCTATTGTCATCTACTATTCGCTATATTTATGTGCTTAGTATCGTACAGGTGTCAGTCATAAGTTTCGTGATGTCAGATGTAGAAATTGAAAAATTTCCGTCTAAGGTTGTTGTTTATACAATATGGATTGCTGTAAGTTTGTCTGTCTTTATACATTGGGTATCTCTAATGTGAACATTTAATAGGGAATTTAGATTGATTTGGTAACAGAGTCTTCTCATCTGTTATGCGGTTCTAAAAACAGACTGTTTTGTGTGAAATGAACGTATAGACCTATTCTTACCTGATT
>JACMZG010001040.1:7500-12761 GCA_018340805.1 Microvelia longipes | reverse complement strand
CTTCCCCGACCGTAAGGTAAGTCGTATGCAAACGATTTAATGCCAACACGTAAATCATAAAATATGATTCAAACACCCAACCTATTTTCATAGGTTAGTTAGAGTTTAAATATATGGCTAAGCCACATCCAACAAATCCGAAAATTCGTTAGATAATACTATTGCCTCTTTACGAGGTAGGCACTGAATTATCATTACGTCTGGGCGAGATTCAGACTTAGAGGCGTTCAGTCTTAATCTCTCGGATGGTAGCTTCGTGCCAATGACCTTTCGATCAAGCACATTTACCAGTGATCCGAATCTGCGGTTCCTCTCGTACTGAGCAGAATTACCATTGTAATGACACTTTATATAGTAGGGTAAAACTAACCTGTCTCACGACGGTCTAAACCCAGCTCACGTTCCCTATTAGTGGGTGAACAATCCAACGCTTTGTGAATTCTGCTTCACAATGATAGGAAGAGCCGACATCGAAGGATCAAAAAGCGACGTCGCTATGAACGCTTGCCGCCACAAGCCAGTTATCCCTGTGGTAACTTTTCTGACACCTCTTGCTTTAAACTCTAAAGAAATCAAAAGGATCGATAGGCCGCGCTTTCACGGTCTGTATTCGTACTGAAAATCAAAATCAAGTGAGCATTTCCCTTTTGGTCACACCAGGTTTCTGTCCTGGTTGAGCTCACCTTGGGACACCTGCGTTACCATTTGACAGATGTACCGCCCAGTCAAACTCCCCACCTGACACTGTCCTCAGAACAGTTCGGTAGCATCCGAAGATTACTACCTTTCTCCAAATAAATTGACCAAAGTCAACTGCACTGCATTACTGAGTAAGTAAAGAAACAATCAGAGTAGTGGTATTTCACTGTCGACTTGCGTCTCCCACTTATACTACACCTCTAATGTCTCCCTACAAAGTCGGACTAGAGTCAAGCTCAACAGGGTCTTCTTTCCCCGCTATATTTTCCAAGCCCGTTCCCTTGGCTGTAGTTTCGCTAGATAGTAGATAGGGACAGTAGGAATCTCGTTAATCCATTCATGCACGTCACTAATTAGATGACGAGGCATTTGGCTACCTGAAGAGAGTCATAGTTACTCCCGCCGTTAACCAGCGCTGTTTGAATTTCTTCACGTTGACATTCATGGCACTGGGCAGAAATCACATTGCGTCAAAGCCGTTCACCAGCCATCGCAATGCTTGTTTTAATTAGACAGTCGGATTTCCCTAGTCCATGCCAGTTCTAGGTTGACCGTTAATTGTACAATGACGACCATGAATCCGAAAAATCCAAATCATAGCCTAACCCGCTATCAATCGAGTCGAAAGAGTTCCATTTCAACTCCATTTTAAGTTGCCCCAAAACAGAATCAAAACAGCCCAATTCCAATTCAATCAACTTCTTGATTAAGCCCATCATACCCGGTCCCTAGAGCCAATCCTTTTACCGAAGGTACGGATCTAGTTTGCCGACTTCCCTTACCTACATTGTTCTAAGGCTATAGGCTGCTCACCTTGGAGACCTGCTGCGGATATCGGTACGGCTTGAAACGAAATTTATAACTGCTCCCTCAGATTTTCAAGGGCCATCAGGGGCGCTTCGGACACCACAAGAACCGCGGTGCTTTTGACATTTCACATCCCTTTCTCCAGATGACCTGATTCTAGGGACATGGTTATGTATACAAAAAAAGAGAACTCTTCCCGAAACACTTGATGACGTCTCTGAGATCGCTTGTGTTGCCACCTTGTGTTGCCGAAACAACCAAATTTCCGTATTCAAGTTCAGGAATGTTAAACTGATTCCCTTTCGCTGCAAGAGGCTAAAGTCAATTATAACACTATTGCTAATGTCTATCACCTCTTTCTGATAACTGAATTATCAGATCGCTTAGGACCGACTAACCCATGTTCAAATACTGTTCACATGGAACCCTTCTCCACTTCAGTCTTCAAGGATCTCACTTGAATAATTGCTACTACTACCAAGATCTGTACCCGTGACCGCTCCACTCTGACTTACGCCAGTAGCTTCTTAGCAACCACGGCACCCTCCTACACGATACCGCTTACTCGTTTTTAATACAACTTGCGATATCGATCCGGTATAGGTCCACGCTACAGCGCCATCCATTTTCAGGGCTGGTTGATTCGGCAGGTGAGTTGTTACACACTCCTTAGCGGATGACGACTTCCATGTCCACCGTCCTGCTGTCTTTATCAACCAACACCTTTTGTGGTTTCTCATGAGCGTGATGTTAGGCACCTTAACCAGATGTTTGGTTCATCCCACATCGCCAGTTCTGCTTACCAAAAATGGCCCACTAGACATTTGTATTCAATGCACATCTTCAATAAAGAAAGACGCACATCGAACCCATTTAAAGTTTGAGAATAAGTTGAGAACATTTCGTCCCCAATACTTCTAATCATTCGCTTTACCAGGTAAAACTACAACAACAAATGTCAGCTATCCTGAGGGAAACTTCGGAGGGAACCAGCTACTAGATGGTTCGATTAGTCTTTCGCCCCTATACTTGTGTCCGACGATCGATTTGCACGTCAGAACCGCGGCGGTCCTCCATCAGAGTTTCCTCTGACTTCAACCTGCACAAGCATAGTTCACCATCTTTCGGGTCTCTACATGATCGCTCAAACTCCGCCCAGATGCGAACATCTTTAGACGGGTCGATGTTGCACTCTGTCTTTTAACAGAGGTCACATCACAGTTTACCGAAGCAAACCTTTACATTAATTTCGCCATGGGGTTTCGTAAGGCCCTTTGACTCGCGATCATATAAAACTCCTTGGTCCGTGTTTCAAGACGGGACAAGTAGGTAACCTACATATACACTGCAGACTTACTAGATTTGCCCATCGACCATCAGTTATACTAAACATTCAAAGCAATCTTATGAGCTCACAATCAAACAATCAGCATTACCAACAGCCAATATCAGCAAATCGAAATCACCAATACACCAAATTTAACCGTGCAATGAGCTATAAAACCGATTCCGAAGAATTGGTCACCTTCACCATTACGACAGAAAAACGGCACTATTGGTCGCAGTTTGATACATGGAAAGTGCATTGATCGTCCATTATGAGCTTAAATTAGCAATTCCTAGTGAGATTTTGCTAAAATAAGATTGACAGACAATCAACTGAATCCCATATATCAGTTTCGGCTCTACTCGTTTACCTCTAAGCGATTTCACGTACTATTTAACTCTCTCTTCAAAGTTCTTTTCAACTTTCCCTCACGGTACTTGTTTACTATCGGACTCGCACAAGTATTTAGCCTTAGATGGAGTTTACCACCCAATTTGGACTGCATTCTCAAACAATCCGACTCATAGGAAACATCAATAAAAGCCTCGTACACTCCAACCGGTCTAACACCGTCTATGGACAACATCACAATCAAGTGAATTTGGAGTATACTCACAATTAAAAACGCAACCTTTACACCACAACTCCTAATATCAAAGATACAGGATTCAGTGCTGGGCTAATTCCCGGTCGTTCGCCTACTGGGGAAATCCTTGTTAGTTTCTTTTCCTCCGCTTAATGATATGCTTAAGTTCAGCGGGTAATCTCATCTGATCTGAGGTCGGATTTAAAAGTTAATTGAACAAATAAATAATAAATTCGAAATTCCTTGACAATTTAATTGATTATTTACTAAAATCTCACAGGTGACAGCACACATATGCACCAGAACGCAACTCATTAAGCTGCGGCACTGGAGAAAATTAAAATTATGTATGCATCAAATGATATCAATAATTTCAATAATCCAGAATTTCCGTCAAACTTGTTCAATTATATTTAAAACACTAATTCAATACGTCAATTAATACTGAAACGCACATATTGATAATGCAAAATTAAATTGTCATTGTCATTAATAGCATCATTATTTACTATTATTATCAATCCAAAATATATTTAAAAGATCAAACAAATAAATCAACAACCCATTCAAACATTGTTTATTTGCCTTTTTCTTCTTTCTATACAATGGTCAATAAATTATGAAAACAATAGTAACAATAACAAATAAATCTATTAACTTCAACAACAGCATTAACTTTATGTTAATTTCATATGTATAAACTGTATATTAATAGCATTTTCAAAAATCGAAACTCTATGTTTCCATAGAGGTGTACTTGTTTAACAAATACACTATCACCTTAAAGAGGCACTTTCGATTGAAATAAAAACCAAAAGTGAACCCCTCAAAACATTACTATTGAACGTAATGATAAATGCTATGCCGACCCTCAGACAGATGTGGCTATAGGTTGACCCATAGCCGCCATTTGCGTTCAAATGTCAATGATCAGAGCGTTGTGCAGTTCACATTAATTCACATGTTTTGCTACGTTCTTCATCGACGTGCGAGCCGAGTGATCCATCGCTTAAAGTGGTTAATAATATACAGATGCTTTTTTACAGCGATCCATATTCTAATTTTCAATCAACCCAACTTCTTTTACAAAGTCGAGGATTGCCATTATCATTTGATCACCAAACGATACTGTAAAGTTAAATAGAAATAGAAACACACGGGGCAGCTTTTCATATAATATCGTGTTAATCAACATACAAATTCTTTAGCCAATTGCAGTTTTGCCAAAATAAATGATTAATAAAATAACTGAATTCGGATATTTATCTACAAAGCATTAGACCAGTTATTATTAATCACTGCAACTTGAATTCGTATATTGACCAAATAAATAACACTAAATTTTTAAAATATTATATTACTAAACTAATTAAACCTTGCACAATATCCTGATAATGCTTTGATATTGTTTTTATCAGTGCCAACAACTTGTGTTTTGTAATTTCCTTTTTACGAGAGACTACGGACATAAGTCTGTCATATAAACAACACCAATAAAAATGTTTATATGAGTACTCGGTATTTCGAAAAATACCATAGGCACCCGTGAATGTGTTGGTTTAATGCTGATTAATTTACTACTAGCACTTGAAACCATATTTACTACTATAAAACGAGTCGATTTATTGTTTAGCGAGCCGAATACTTCGCAATAAAACAATCCAAGTAGCATAATATGTAATTAGTAAATTAAAATCAGCACTTTTTTATATTTAATAATTCATTATAAAATGAATTATCAGAGCCAAATCGTTTTTTTAATTTAATTTATAGCATGTCAGCTGTAAATTCTAATCGTTCTTTTAATTTCAATGAACTAATAATGATCCTTCCGCAGGTTCA
>JACMZG010001040.1:0-2500 GCA_018340805.1 Microvelia longipes | reverse complement strand
GTGAATATAGCAGCAGCATTGTAGCAGTTGCAATTTCATTTTCTCTGTCCAGGCCTGTATCTTGTCAGATTTAATTGATTAATTCAATTAATTACCTATCATTTATGAGGGTTTAACGAATAAAGAAATAGTTGCTTTGCAATTATAACGAATGACCTAATGTAGCTGTGTTTAAATATGCAGTTATGCGATTGAATATTAACGAAATGACTCGCTTAGGCGGTCGTATATATATAAATATCTGGTTGATCCTGCCAGTAGTCATATGCTTATCTCAAAGATTAAGCCATGCATGTCTAAGTACACAGTTTTATAAACTGAAACCGCGGATGGCTCATTATAACAGCTATTATTTAAGAGATATAATCTATTTGCCACAAGATAACTGTGGTAATTCTAGAGCTAATATTTTAAAGAATGCCGTGACTCACGAAGCGGCGGATTTATTAGATCAAAACTAACCTGTCGCAAGGCAGAATTTTGATGACTCTGGATTCACTGATCGTACAACCTTAGTGTTGACGACGAATCTCTTGAAATGGCTGACCTATCAACTTTCGATGGTAAGATCAAAGCTTACCATGGTTGTAACGGGTAACGGGGAATCAGTGTTCGATTCCGGAGAGGGAGCCTGAGAAACGGCTACCACATCCACGGAAGGCAGCAGGCGCGAAAATTACCCAATACCGGTTCGGTGAGGTAGTGACAATAAATAACAATATGGGCCCTAGTGGTTTCATAATTGCAATGAGAATATTTTAAATACTTTATCAAGTATCAATTGGAGGGCAAGTCTGGTGCCAGCAGCCGCGGTAATTCCAGCTCCAAAAGCGTATATTAAAGTTGTTGCAGTTAAAAAGCTCGTAGTTGAAATTGAGGAAATGATTCTTTATGAGGTCTATGACCGAGTGTTGAATCTTCCTTCACCGTCGTGTATATTGTTAAGTCACTTTATTGGGATTTTTCAAATAACCGACAAGTTTACTTTGAAAAAATTAGAGTGCTTAAAGCAGGCTTATGCCTGCATATTGTTGCATGGAATAATGAAAATAAGACTTCGGTTTTATTTTGTTGGTTTTCGAAACTGAAGTAATGATTAAAAGAGACTGCCGGGGCATATGTATGCTGGTGCTAGAGGTGAAATTCTGAGACCATCAGCAGACAATCTACTGCGAAAGCATTTGCCAAGAATGTTTTCATTAATCAAGAACGAAAGTCAGAGGATCGAAGACGATCAGATACCGTCCTAGTTCTGACCATAAACTATGCCAACTGACAGTTAGCGATGATAATTTATCATCTTGCTAGAAGTCACCGGGAAACCAAAGTCTTTGGGTTCCGGGGGAAGTATGGTTGCAAAGCTGAAACTTAAAGGAATTGACGGAAGGGCACCACCAGGAGTGGAGCCTGCGGCTTAATTTGACTCAACACGGGAAATCTCACCCGGTCCGGACACTGTGAGGATTGACAGATTGATAGCTCTTTCTTGATTCGGTGGGTGGTGGTGCATGGCCGTTCTTAGTTGGTGGAGCGATTTGTCAGGTTAATTCCGATAACGAACGAGACTCTAACTTGCTAAATAGTGTATTTATTTTAACTCGTAAATGATCACTTCTTAGAAGAATAAATAGCGTCTAGCTAAATGAAAAAGAGCAATAACAGGTCTGTGATGCCCTTAGATGTCCGGGGCCGCACGCGCGCTACAATGGCAGTTCCAAAAGTATCCCTTACTAGAAATAGTTGGGCAATCTTGTGAAACACTGTCGTATCAGGGATTGCGAATTGTAATTATTTCGCATGAACGAGGAATTCCTAGTAAGCGCAAGTCACTAGCTTGCGCTGATTACGTCCCTGCCCTTTGTACACACCGCCCGTCGCTACTACCGATTGAATGGTTTAGTGAGATTGTTGGATTCTGGTCTAAGAAATGGCAACATTTCTATGAATGGGAAAAGACACTCAAACTTGATCATTTAGAGGAAGTAAAAGTCGTAACAAGGTTTCCGTAGGTGAACCTGCGGAAGGATCATTATTAGTTCATAACAGTTTAACTCGTAACTAAAATTAGTGTATCATGATACTGATGCATCAATGCTATTTTGAGTTGTAAGCAAATGTGAATTGATTTTTCGGGTCAATTCTATTTTGCAATAGGTTCAGGATACAACTTGGCTTAGCATTAAACTCTTTCTCAGGGTGCCTATGTCGTGTGAATAGAAATATTTGCGTGGCAAGTACAGTGCATACTTTAAATTGGCGTATGCAATACGGATTTTGAATTTATTCATTATCTGGCACTGATCTAAACAATATCAAAGCGTGATCAAGATATTGTGCAAGGCTTAAATATTTCAGTAAAGATTGTTTACGTATTTGTCCGAGTCGCGACTACCTGATGCTTTGTAGGTTAATACCGAAATTGTTGCGATAAATCTTGGATTGGCTATAAATATGTTTACAAAATTGAAAGAGAGCCCTGAGAACGTCTATAATTTAATTT
>JACMZG010000103.1:7190-32462 GCA_018340805.1 Microvelia longipes | reverse complement strand
TACATAAAATTAAAATTATAAATAAAAATAAATTTAATTCGTTTAACATTGAGACAATTAAAGTTAAAATTATAATATATAAATAGAGTATATGAGATAATATAAAAAGAGTTAGCCATAAAAATTTATATGAATGTAATAACTGAAAAGAATTGTTATAAAGAATGTAAAATATATTTTCTAGTAATTTTTAAATGATACTTTTAAGTAATCTCTCTCAATAATATTTTTGTTAGTTATTTTATGATCAATTATTATGTAAAGATTAACATTAATATTTTCTATTTTTGATTTTAATTCTAAAAATTAAATATTTTATTGATGTGTATTTATAATTTCTGGCTTGTTTTGTTGTTTTTCACATTTATCTGTATATTATTAAAGATTTAAGTATTCGATTTAATGTTATTATTGAATAAATTGAGTTCGTAAAAAAAAATACATTTGTGTATTTAACATAGATGAGTTAGTTTTAGTATATTTCGTATACCGTATTATTTTATATAATAAATTTGTTTTTTAAATCAGGTGTTTTACCATTCTGTATCGATATATATAAAGTAAATTTTCTAAGTACTTTTTCATTTAATTAAAGATTTTTTAGATTATTATATAATTTATTATTACCGTATAAATTTATAGTATTTGCCCACAACCTCAATAGTAATTAAGTCACTTTGAAAAGCATACAATTTATTTTACAGAACTAACTACACAATTTATCTTAAGAACAAGTGTGTTTACCAATCAAAAAGTACATAAACAGGCACTTCAATACACTCAAGAGAAACTCTGTAATATTTAATATTATTATTATCAAATATTTCTTATCAAAAACTATTATTCGCGTTTCCACTTTCTCTGAACTTCTACGGCCCAATTTCTATTTAATTTGATTGGAGATTTTTTATTAACCTTTATAAATTTATATATATTCTTCAGTTTTGAAAAGATATCATTTTATAAAATATAATAAAAAGAATATTAAAATTAATCTTTTAATTTATGCCATTAACAATAGCAAACACTCTTTTCACAATTTATAGGAAAACTGTATTAGAACAACTATAATATTACTGTGATCATATTTTATTTATTTAAGTATATGGTGATTTTAAACTTAAAAATTTTCATTTTAATTAAAAATAAAGTTGAGAGGTATAATACTACAACGCTTTTATGCAATGAAATTATGTATCTCATGCCATATCTGCAGAAAAAATATGTTGGACACGGAACCTATGATACCTCACGTCACAAGGTCTCTTATAAATCACAAAAAGTCGGTCTGTGCACAAGTGATAGAAACGTAGTACTTTATGAATATATCATCTGGTCAGTAAGATGTATGCTGAATTTCCACTTATTTTCACCACATTTTCCTGCATTCTGAGAAATAAGGTAAGGATGTTACCGAACATAATTTTAGAGAACCCTATTTTGCGTTCAGAACCCTTGAGGAGTCAACTTGATGCCAGGAAATACGATTACTCCATGTCATTGATGACTCTTCGCGATAGAGTTCTCGTGCGTTTGTCCTACTTTAGCGATCTCTGTGATTACTTCAGTTTTCCAAGGATGGTCCTAACTTCAGTACAGCTAAACTAATCTAAAGCTTACTTACAGATTTATGATTCTTTTAATCTATTACAGGATTTTATTGTAATGAGGAGCCTTTGTGAATAAAAATAGTACTCGGATGAAATAGACAATTCAGATTAATAAACACTGCCTAGACCAAGTTTTCCAAGATTGACAGTGATATTAGATTAAGTGTTAGTCGTGCTCTTTCATAAGTTGTCTTATTCCACTCTCTATTCAACTTGAACATTAGTTAAATAAAGCCGAGCCAATATGTTTGGACCCAATACTTAATGTCAGTATCGGAATAGAGACTATTCAGACGAAAGTAGAAAGCAAGGTTTCATTGATATATTTGGAGAGTAATGAAATTTTAGTGATGTAAATCGTTAATTTTTTTAGTTTTTAGGATCTTTTGCAAGAAAGTAATTCTCTTTGTTATATTTTTCATGAAATTTGATAGCGAGTAAAATATTATTTTAATTTCTTCGGTAAATGAAATTTCTACTTTTTATTCTCTAAAACTTAGTACATAATTTAACTTTAAAGTCTAACAACATAACTTAGAAAAATATCATTAAGAGAAAATAG
Organism: Microvelia longipes; assembly: GCA_018340805.1. Taxonomy (NCBI): domain Eukaryota; kingdom Metazoa; phylum Arthropoda; class Insecta; order Hemiptera; family Veliidae; genus Microvelia; species Microvelia longipes. The sequence continues at coordinate 30,290 of JACMZG010000103.1, read as the reverse complement.
GAGAAATATATATGTAAAAAAAAGTAAGATCCAATTTGTTATGTGTTGTAATTGACATAATATAATAACATCGAAAATACTCTAGTTCAAGATTCAAAAATCCAGAGATAGAAATCTTTTGTTTTAAAACATTATATATGGTATTCATACAATTATATAAAGAAAACTCTCGATAGCCCGGAAAATCCATGGTACAAATGCCTGAGAATATTCACCGAACAATTAAAATGGAATTGAATTTTGATATCGAAAAACAGGCATTGCGTCGTCATTTACAGTTGAAGTTAATTTCATAGCGATATGAGTTGTCTCCTGAAACTCCGTTCAGACATATAGAAAAGATAACTCCTTATTTGAAGGTAACGAGCAAAGATAGAAAATAAGAAACAACAGATATAAGCCATTAACGTACAGAGAACTACGAAGCTGCACATTTAAAGTGTAATAATCCTCTACAGGAATATTTATGTAAGATTAACGAATGATCAATTTAATGTTGGTTTAGAGGAGGATGTCTAATTCAGAAAAACTGGAAAATCACTTTCAATTCATAGTGTGAATCCAAAATACTCAATACACATTTATAGTGAGTGAGTGATTCAACATGTTCAAGCACCATAAAGGCAAAATGTTATTTTAACTAGCCAATTATCAACAGATAAGCAAGATATAAGTTTCTGAAGAAAGTAGACTATATTAGACAGTTTATCATAGTCTGAACTGACAAGCGAAAATATATTCAAATGTGTCACAAAGAAGAAATCAATACTGATTCATTTAAAATATCGACATCAGTATATGAGTGCTAGATCCAATCAAGTTCAATCGTCATTAGGGATATAAAAAGTAGAACATGGGAAAGGTGTAAAAGAGAACTTGTAACATCACGGAAATAATAGGAATGCTGCTTTTAACAGACCACACTAATTCTTCCAAACGACAGGAAAAGATAATTTAACTATTGGGAGTAGCAGAACGATTTATATATTAGAGACCTACGCCTAATCGGGCGATGCCATTATTGAGCGAGGTCACAGACTGCAAAGATCGTGGAGAAGGAACTGGAAAACCAGGAAATAATTGAATTTGCGCGATTGGAATCAGAGAAGTGTAGGCCACGTCTGCATGATAAAGAATATTTCTAGGAAACCAAAATTGTTGATTTAACAGTTTAACTAGGTTGAAATACACAACCGTGAGAAGCTTACATGATATTAATAATACAAGAGTAAAAATTATAGAGGGAGCGAGCGCGATTGCTGCAACCAATAATTTGATCTTCGTCTTTTTACATAATTGGTTAATGGCTCATATATGTTGAGTTCGACACTTATGTTAATAGACTTGAGACAGAATAAGGATATCACGGCAATAGAGCTTTATTAGGATACATTTTTCGACTTTAGTGAGAGTGACAACATTGATAATGTAATCCTGATGATCGTAATTTATTAATAACGGAAATATACGAAATTTGAACAAATGAGAGTTTATCTTCTACTTATAAGTGACAGTTGATTATGTCGATATATAATGATTATGATTAGCTGAGCCAATTCAAAATCCCAATCATGACCCCCGTCCCTCTACAATCATGAACGACGTATCTTCGACCGCACGCATCAAAGAGGCGCTCCGTAGATAATCTGCGAATAAATCCGAGGAGTGTAAGTACAATCAAAAATATTTCTTAATAATTTGACATGGCTAGAAATACGAATGAGTTCTATTAGTCTTCTGTTCAAACAGTAGTCGGACATTACCACAGAGAAAGGATAATCTGAACGCCACAAATAATGACTATTCTTCATATGATAAGAATAGCCTTATCTCAATGATTATGTCAAATATTTAACAAAAGGATAAACGAGGAAATTGAACGACCAATTAATTTCGAGTAAATGCTATTCTTCAACAGAGTTGTTTTTACGGAATGTTAGAGTCAAATGTAGCTTTTAAAGTTAACAGTATAATACTTAGAGCATGTTACGAGTTAGCACAATCTTACATTAATAAGTAGACAGGAAAATGGACCGTAGTCTATTTTAGAAAAGAGAATTGCCAGCTCTGTGAAGAGAAGTGTTAGATATGGAATTTTTGAAGCTGTTGCGCAATAAACAGCTGTAAATGAGACCGTGAAACTAGAGTCTTCTTAGTGTCCATAAGCAAATAATGATTCAAGCAGAGTTATCTTTTCACGACTATTGTTGTACACGTTATAATAAAATATTCACTACTGATAAAAACCTTCCTCTCGATTATTTAGGATTTCTCATAGATTAATCTTCGTGTGCAAGCAAAAGTTTTATTACAGAAGCTTATATTTCGGTATATGAGAGTCTTGACACTCCTTTTTTGGTAGACCACAACTATTCATAAGAGACGTGACAGAGATGAGTAAAGCGATTGAAGAGATAGCCTAGATTTGAAATATTCACGATTCATTCATACGGTAACTATCGACATTTACACTTTATAAATGTTGTAATTCTAAATACTATTCAAGAATACAATGTTGCTTTAAATTTATTATTGAGACTAACTATTTTTAGACTGAGAAGGATATGTATTCTTATTGTCACAATATATATACATATCGCAACAAAGGTGTTTATTAATATAATATCTTCCTCTTGTATTTATTTAGTGAGAGAACGATTTTGTAAACTGATAGATAAACCGATTACTCTGTAGTCACCTTGCAATCACATAACGCCTCATTCCGGCTCATACTCGTTCATATGGATTGAATAATCTACCCCACTCTCTATCGATATACCTTCTATGCTGTATCTTACTCATCATATCCTAGTCTATTCTCCATATTGGATCCGTATGCTGACTAATCTTAATAATATTATATCCTCTATCAGCTAGTGATAGTCTATATGATAATACTTGATATCTTATCTTTACTACATTTTCAGTATCCATTATCTATCGGTTATAATTAACACACATTTATTGTAGTCATAGTCATATCGTAATCATGATTCCTATATTCTGGACCGAAATCGTAGTCGTATCACGTATTTATATCGCTATCGTAGTTCATCGAGGTGATCACTATGATCATAACTGCAATCCATAGAGTTATCACTGAGTGTATATAAAACGTGAACATATCTATCATACAGATCATCTTATCAATGTATATCGTTAATTCGCAGATAATTCATTAATACTGCTACTTAAACATATGCTCTCCAATATCATAAGTGCGTAAGATCTAGATGATATCTATCGATATCTATCTGATCCTCGTGAAAACATATCTATCTATCATATACCTTATCGTAAACGTATACATTCTGAGCTATCAATCGTATACTCCAGTGCATGAATTCAAATATCGTATCGACATATAAATTATCTACTAATCATAAAATCTTCTACTACTCTTATCTTATTATTTAATCATGATCCATATACTAACAGTTTTTTATCTATATTCTCAAAATCTCTATTAGCGAATCTTCGTATTACGATTAACTGATCTAGATCATCCTATTACTCGTATCTTCAGTAATCAACTATCATATCTTATCATTACTATTTCTATCTAGTCTCTCTAGTCTATTTAATTAGTAGGTATTTCTAATATAATAGATAATATGATTGTTTCTCAATAGATAAAATATTTATGTACGATGCGTATATGACTCTACGTATGCTTATACTGTATTAATAATATATATATCATAAATAAACGCTATTACAATTGAGAAAAATTATAATAAGAAGCAATTACGTTTCTTTAGTGATAAATATTAATACCAAAACCGTTGGATAAATCAATCTTATAATACTACAAATGAGAAATTATATATCATTATACCCATAAAATGTAAATATAATTTATTCATATTATATAGGTTTATTTCATATAAACAATCAATGGCGTGTGCTTTTCGTAGAAATACATTTATAAGATATAAATAGATTAAAATATAATAATTTTAAACGAATATTTTTGCTCTAACATATATTTCAATATACATTAAATTAATATATCATTTTTATATTCAACAATAAATAATTTTAATTTGATATTAGTGTTTACATATTATATATGAAAAAACAGCTACATGAAATTAATTTCTAGAATAAGTATAATTTTCATGCGTTAAAAATGATTTCTATTACAAAATTTATGGTCTCTAATATTTTCCTTTATCACTATAAACTAATTATTATAAAAACCGGAGTTAGTAAAATCTTTAGTAATTAATATTAAAATCATATATTTTATATTTCTTATCTCATCTATTAAGAATTAATATTTATATTATATTTATTATATTATATATTCGTTATTATACAGTTATTCGGATTACAATAAAAATTAAAATGAGTTTGAAAATTTCATACTATGCATTACATTTAATAGTGTTCATATATCGATCCGAGTTATATGAAATAAAAATAGTCATCCCAATTTTAATGGTTATAACTAGAAGTAGTTAATTTTGCAAATATCTGATATTCCAGTGGAAAGTATAAATTTATTAGAATTTATGATAGAATGTAATCAGACCAGCTAAAGAGAAACTCGGATGTTATCACACCATGTAATGCTAATTGAATTATTCAGTGAATACCAATCTACGTATTTATTTATATGTGTTGTCATTATTACAGTTTAATGCATTTCGTAATCATTAAAAAATAGATATATTTTGTATGGATAATCCTTGAAAACAGTCAAAATAAAAAGTCGAAATCTTGGTAAACAAGTCAGCTTAATTTAAATAACAGACAGATAATTAGCAATTTTTGATCGATGAACTCTGTTCTAAGCTAGAATGTAAATCTCAGTTAATGCTCCGGATCTAGATGGTATAGCCCAAGCACAATTATTATTCTGTTCCAAACTCATTAGATAATTGTAATAATTTATCTCAGCATGATTATCAAATTAATATCACTCAGAGATGTTATATTGAAGAAACCACGATACTCATTCATGCTAGTTAAGCTACGTTGTAAGAAACGCAGATTATGAGACTTATTAACCAATTAAAGCAATCCTCAATCGTGCACTACCTCAATGCTCTATTTCATATCTTCTGAAAAGATTTTTTACAAATCATGCAGAATCAGATTATATTAAATTGATTTAGCGATGTATATATGAAATTGGAGCAATTACTATTTATTTATCTATGACGTTAATCTCTAGAGGACGGATATCTATATCATATAAATGTAAGTATAGTAATGGTCAGAAGTGTGTAAATTATGCCTGATAGAACTAACTGGTTATAGCAATGCTTGTATATATCTACCTTCTATCATACTCTAAATTGTTATCCATATTAAGAAGAGTTGAATATTACAGTTGTGTCTCCACATCTGAAGAATATTGGGTACTTCAAAGTTTGAAATGGAAACTGTATCCTAAACAGCAACCCAAAAACCAATAACAAAGCTTGACATCTTCATGATCTAAAATGCATCGTTTTTAAGGCACCTAAAAAAGTAAAAAGAGGAGAGACTTGTAGAACATACAAGTCGTCTCTCAGGTCATCTTCTTGTCCAAACCGAAATTCAAGAAACTATAGTCAAACATTCGCAACTTGAGTGTGACCCCTCTATTTCTTTGAGCCCCTAACGAGCCTCTCAAAGGCTATTACTGGTGTAGCGATTGTACTCTTTTACCATCAGAAATGATAGCTATACTGCAGGAGTGAATAAAAAAGTTGTGAGTCTACATAATCGATAACAATAAGAAGTCTCCTATGAGCACGAATATCTATACGTTCTCACTAAAGCAAGAAATCTTCATCCAACAAATATCGTTATTAACACCAGGTTATGGTTTGTGTGTTAATTTTTAAACAACATCTATGCGATATGATATTCTGAAACCATAGATCCGAATAGAACAAGTGTTGTAATATTTCATTAATCGTGTTCATAATTCGGAACTTGACTAATCAAATTCACAATGAATAATTATTATAAATTGTCCCAACCAAGATTTGACTTAAAGTAAGTTTGAAGATTGATGGTATAGTTCATATCTATCTGAACTAAATTTATAGACTCCAAAATACGAGACTCAGAGTTATAATCATTCATATTGTTCTATAAAATTCAATACTCTCATCAAATTCAAAAAAGAAATAGGAAATTTAGCAGTAGATAAAACAGTGGATTTTTTGTCCAAAATTTTGTGTAGAAGGATCATATCGCTTATTACAATTGAACTGTTGATTAGCTCGAGAGAATCTGAAAGCTTAAACTAATGTAGTTTTCCTGACATTTAAAATGTAATGTATCAAGCATCCTACTAAAAGCAACAAGAAATGTCCATAAAAGGTACATATGTTAGCTGTCCAACATATGTTGTTGTAAATATATATTAGCTGTGATTAACATAAGTAAATAGATGTAATATTGTCTTTGTTCCAACACTATTAAGATTTTCCGCTCGTCCTAATTATTTCAAGACCTCTTACCTATAGTCGCAATTTCGCCATTGTAAATTTAATATGAAGACTCCATGATTAAAAAAGTTTGGGTGGTAGGTTCAGTAGTGGATCTCTATATGTAATAGAAGAACTTCGGTGGTCATTAAGTGATCAAAGAAAAAGAGGGTGAGACAATGAGGTAATTTGTAATAGAGTGGATAGAAGTAATAACCATTTTAAAGCCGTCCAAAATTATAGTTTTATTTTGAGTCTAGTAAAATAAAATCTCGCAAACTCTTATTATTTAACCCACCGAGTTCCTCACAATATATAATTACATTTGTTATGAATTTAACCAAATAACTTGTGATTGGTCATAGAATATCTTAATGATAATATTTAATAATCAATCCATCAAACATGTTGATTGATCAAGAAGAGGACTTCATTGTTTTTTGTAATAAATGGGGAAAGTGTGAATTTCGTTTCCACATGTAAGAGGCCAAAGACCTCATTATAAGATAAAATTTAATCAAAATATAAAAATTGTATTTAGGCTTAATTTATTTACTCACATAAGGAGTAAAAATTAACTTGTTTCGTAGATAAATTTGACGACTATTGAAGATCGTCTTAGAAATAAGACGCACTGGGTGTGAATTGTAGTAAAGAATTTTTAAATAATATACTAGGCATTTTTGATTTTAAAAATAACTCCTCTAAGAAACAAAGTAAATTTAGAATTTATGTTAGTTGGATCAATATTCTAACATTTTATATTCCATAAAAAGCTTAATCAATTTGTACATTATTAGTATTAACATTTTAAATAATTTATTTATTCAACAATATTTTATAATTTATTTTATACTTATAACAATGTAATTAAGTTTACTATTATATTGTTCCTATCATTTTATATATATATCGATACTTATCAATAATTAAATTTATTTAACATATATTATGATTAAAAATTTTCTTCAATACCTAAATTATTGGATATATTACTACTAACAATGAATTGTCTTATCTCATTTGATTTTAAAGATTTTTTAAAATATTTAATAAATTATATAGATGTAAAAAAAGTAAAACATGTTATCCAATAAAAAATTTTTATTATATTAATCTAACACAACAATCTCAATAATGAATTTTGTCTGTTCTTTATGACAACATAGGTCAGGAATCCATTTAACTTCGATCTACGTTGTTAACTAATATTTGTTTGCGCTCTTTGATTCGAAAATTGTGGAATAGTGTACTGGATTTAATCAATTCTTTTAAATTGATTTTCAAAGTTTTATTATTTATAAAGTAATAAACATATAATTAATCTTGCTTAGATATATTATCCCAATAATTGTATCATCATCTTATGCCTTGGAATTTTATTTTAGTATAAAAATTAAATTTTATCTTAAACTTCTATTGAAAAATTCTCATATTATAATTTAAAATTAACAAATAGTCTAAAAAATTCTCGTTAATGAGAAGATCATTATACTTTGTTTATCTTCTACTTTAGATTATACTATTTATGTTGTAAATTTTCTCTCATTGTTCATTACTATATTTATTTTAAAAATAGGGTTTTCCGTTTGCTTTTATTTTCCATTTGTTCGTGATTTCTACCATAGATACATTACTTATTTTGTTGAGATGGTAAAATAGAAAAATTAAGAAAAAAAAGCAAAAAAGGCTTTTAACTAAGCAAAATCTTTTTTTTATGACCAACAGGAAGAACAATTTGAATTATATATAAAACAAAAGTATATAATAAATATTGTAATAAAACTATTCTTAGAAAACTCAAATTGAAATACTCTCAATTAAGCGATTAATATTAATTAGGTATTACACAATTTTATTCATATTTTTTCTGAAAATATTTATTATTATGTAAAGATTGATTAATTAAATGTGTAATTCAAACGTTGTGTGAAATTAAAGTCTCACAGTGTTTCTGTGAATACCAAAATATTGAATAAAACGAGGATTAAGACGGGGAACAACAAGGAAAGAGAATATGTGTTTTTATTATTCTACAAAAATAACGAGCAACACCATAACAAATAATTTGCTTCTAACTAGTCTAATAAGTCAAAAAAATGTCATCTCATTAATTAAAGTTTAAAAAAACACGTTTGTCAATCAAGTTGTTTGTTTCTTAAAAATAATTTTCCGAGAAATATTGCAGTGGCATATGAATTTACTACATCGAGGGAAAGAATATGTTTTTGTTTATTTTATATGTGGTTTATCGTGTCATAATAGAAAGCATCTTCTAATTCTTACGACAAATGAAAGAGACGAAAAATAAAATATTTTACAGAAAATAATTCATGTTCCATAACGAAACAAGGAGATTAAAAGAAATCAGAATCAGATATCCTTTTTTTATCTTAAGAACGTAGATCTTTTATTTTTTCAATTCTTTTTTATTTTATTTTTAGTATATAATAATTCTTTGATATTATATTTTTTTATTAATGGTATTGATCACTTCGTTAATTTATGTGATATGATGTGATTAAATGAAAATATTTCACCATAAACATAGTGAATTAGTAAGACTTTGCATATCTCTGTTGGATGAGAATACTTGACTAATAAGTTCCAATAAAAAAAATTATTTATTTGATTATATATAATATAGAATCAAAAATCTCAAATGTCAATTCTAATGAGATGTTTTATTTCAACACTATTCTTATTTTTTTCTGTATCATACATTACTTTTAGAGAGCTATAAGAATGCAACTTCTTAAGGCTGGCTGCTCACTCAAAAACTGTGAACAATTTAATGTAATGTAAATTCCTATTGCTGCTCATAGTTTAAAAATTTTGACAAATAAATAATACAGATATCTTTATATAAAATTCGTGAAGTAAATGTAATATACGATATTATAGACAAATTAATATATCTTATTATTCAGAGTGATTAATTAATAAAAACAAAAAACTAAAAATAAATTACTCAAAATAATCAAAATTTTCATCATTATCTAATGTTATCTGTTTAAATTTACTATTTCATAAAATTCTATCATATAGTGTGTGATATTATCTTACTCTACTCGTTTATAAAAAGAATCTACATTTTATATAGTAAGGAAAACTTTTGTGACTTAAATATACTACTACAAATAATAAACATTACCTATCTTTACCATTTATAAGTAAAAGATATGAGTTAGAGTATAGCTAAATTTTGATGAGATATTTATATAAAATGTTCTTCGAGTTACTTTCTATTATGTATTATCATAAATCAAGTGTGTGAAGAGTGTATAATAAGTTATTTGCGAAAAATTATCATCTTAAGGTGGAAATCCAGAGATATTACCTAGGAAATATATAATAATATAATAAAAAATCTATAATAATCACTATGATATCATGATAATAAACTCATATATATACTCTCTAGCTAGTATCGAATTATAAAATATTCAACGATCTTATAATTAGTTAAACTAGAACTCTCAAGATTTCTATCTCATATCAATATTAATTTAATATATAAAAAAATCTACTAAAACAATGTATTGTTAATTTAGACTTATATATATAATAATATAATAGATCGCAAGTTTATATACTTATGTTTTAATATATCTTTATATTTACAGATGTTTAACGTCGTTACGCAAAAATTATCCGTTAATCGAAAAATATCTGCACATGAATAGTATTAGAAATGTCTCATTAACATTCAATAGTGTTTAAGAATTAAAAATCAATAATTTCTCTAATAATACAACTCATATGGAAAAAAGCAAAAAGATTTATAATATATTAATCTTAACTAACTTTTCTTAATTTGTTTCCCACGTTTAATACTCTATTGTTATTAAAATAAAACTACTATAAGAAATATTATAATTAGTGTACCATGGAATTTCATACTTAACAAAAACTTAATCTCTCTTACTCTGTTCAATATATGTCTGTGGATACCATTCTCTGCTAGCAGTTAAACTCGATTCAATTAAGAACTAAATAATAATTATTTATAAAAATCTCGCTCGCTATTATACCCTACCAATTCAAACAACATCAATCTCTCTTTATTCACCTACTGCGTCCCCCTTAGTCAACCGTATACAGTCTAGCAGACGCGTATTTGGGTACATCTAGCTGGTTAACCGACAGGAACCTGGCGGAAAAGGAGTTGTAATTTTTTTCGATATATTTATTTGTGTTTTTTTGTTGACAAGCTCGAAAGTAACCCAACTATATTTAATTAATATTTATCTCGCTTTTTAAATTCGTAAAAAAAGAATGTATTTGCGAGGATATAGTAAGAAATAAAAACCAATCTTGTGTTTTACTAAATGAAAAAATATGTTAACTTGGTAAGAGAATAAGAATTTATTTTACTCTCGCAAGTTTATAATATAAATCGTGTTTTTAAAAAAATGAAATTTATTGATAGAAAAACACTTATTTTAATAGTATATGGTATAATTGTTATTTACTCACAAGCGTAAATTTTATTGCGTATATCTTTATTTACAGTATAATGATGAATTGTTTAAATATATTAATTTTAGCTGAATTTATTTAAATATAACAATATATTAATAAATGTGTAAAATGTTATAAATCTAATTATGAACATATAAAATTTTGTACAAGATTGCGGGAACACTCCATTGAAATTTTGAATTAAACTTAGTATGTATAGGGTGAGTGCTAAACTTCATCCTTCAGACATAATTAAAATAATAATAAATAATAACTAGATTAATTAATAATAATAATAACGTAAAATATAGATGAATAAATAATACTCATACTCAGACTAATTAATAATATATAAATATAATTAATAATAAAATAAATAAATTTAATAATAAGTAAAATGTACTCAATTTAGACACTATTAATCTAAATATATAGTAGAAACCCAGTGTAATATAATGTTAAATTATCAAGTGTATACATAAATATAATTAATGAAAATAGGAAGAAATACAGAAGGTTATGGTGACTACGAGCCCTAGATTTAATTTTAATTAATTACTTTAATTAATCAAGTTCAGTAGTTAGATGGGAATTATATTTAATGAAAGATTTTGATATTATCTGATTTTATAAATTTCATATGATTAAAGGTTCTGTTCAGATTAATTGATGTAGTCTAACTGAAAATACACCCAGAATTGTATCTAAACCTTTCACTTACTTCAGATTTGTTACACGAAGAAACTATACATTTCTTTAAAATAATATTCATTAAAAAATGATTCTCATCTATTTATCTTTTATAAAGGATAAATAAGAGTGTATAAATAAGTGATATTATATTTATAATATATGATAATAGATTAGAAATAAATATAAAATGCTAATAATAAATTAATAAACCAACTTGTTCAATTTAAATGTAATGCATAATAAGTAGTCAATTTTATTACTGAAAAGAAATGAAATAATGAGATTCATAATTCCAATAATGAAAATAATAATAAACTTTAATTTATTAGTATAAATAACTATAGGATAATTGAATACTAATAATTACTTATATCTGATTATAAAGTATAATGATAATAAATAAATAATATATTCAAATAAAGTAGATTTATTTAATTTTATTAGATATTGAATTTTTTATAATAATATTCTATATAAAACTCATATAAAGGAATAAAATTAATAATTATCTCATAATCTTAATATATTTAACATTATTATTACATTACATGAATAATATTTATATATTACATAATACAAGTCAAATTATGATTTGTAAATTATATCCTTTAACAATAGAATCTAGAATTAAATCAAAAACTCCAGCAGTTGAGTACTGCATATGTATTCTTCACGCCCAATTACAACGAGGCTGTTTATTTTGTTATTCTAAGTTGTAGCGAATATGAGTTTTCTAATTTTATAGAATATATTATTGTAAACTGTTTAGTCCATCTATGTACTCCATTATGTAGAGATACATATTAAATATTTAGAGAAGTGTGAATATTAATATGAAATTGCAAGGATATAATGATTATAGTATATTTCAGGAGTACTTAGCAGGTTTGTAAAAAGTCTATAGTTACTTACTCAAGAAATTTTTCTAGGTCAATTAATTCTTGAAATTTAATTTTTATAACAATTTCCTGTCAAAATGGTATATTGGAATTTTGAATGCTTGACAGTTGTATTAACAAGTTATCTTTTTAAATTTTATTAAACTAATATTGTTTTTCAAAATGTAAAAATCAGGTAAAGATAAAACCACATAATATTTCACGACTATTAAAATAAACTAAAATTATGTAATATTTTTATATAACTATTTATTATTTACAACTATATATACGAGAATTAATAAATGGTGGAACATTAAATACGGAAATTGTATGAGAAACCCACTTTCTGTTATATGACTCCTCTTCCAGTTGCATTTTTATAGGCCTAAATTTCTACAGTGGACAATTTTACTTATATTTAGCACCTTACTCGTAAGAAACATGATTTCTGATAGCTTCTGCTAGCAGAATTACAATCTTATTCAAACTGATACTAATGGATTTTGGTTCTCAGACTGTAGTATAGACTTGTTCTGTACACTTTGGTGTTCATTTAATTTACAATATTAATTATTTATCCAATGCTAGACATTATACAGATTTTGAAAATCTATCATAACATTGAAATGATCTGGAATAAAAATGATCGGCCGTAATTTTTGATTATAATTTTTAGATATGATAATATTTAAACGCTTCTATATCTACGTTTTCTTTATTATGATAAATGGAAATAACTTAAATGAGACTGCAAATTATCTACATCAAAAATTTATTTATTATAATAAATATTAATAGTTATTCTGATACCAAACACTAATCGTGAATATATAAAATAAATACAACATCAATACTTTTCTGATATAAATACGTCAAAATAGGAAGGAGGAAATTTTATATTTAGAGTAATTTATCTTGAAGAGCATATTATAAAATATAATCACAAGCTCAAGACTATATCTATTTAATATAAACAATTAATTTAGTTAAAAGTTTGGCTTTTATTTTTTCTAGATATTTTGATAAAATAATAGTTAGTATAAAATATTGCAAATATTAAAGTATTAAATGATAAAAATCCAACAGTTTCAAATTATTCACACAATTATAAACTAAAAATAAATTAAGCATATTCAGAATCAGATTAATAGCATTTTTACACTTATATTCAATTATACTTATATTATTTTATGATCTGTATATATTACCTGGTGAACATAAGATTGAACTTTCTTGTTTAGATAAACATAAAAATTAATTCATCTCTTGTTAAATAAAATGTCTCATATTGTCTTATAACATCATTAAATACTCTCAAAAAAATAATTAATTGTGATGTTTACAAAGTAAATTATAGATAATGCTCCAACATATTGAGAAATTAAATATAAATTGTTTATATAATTACTAATAATTAAGAAAACACATAAACGCTTCCTCAATATTTTTTAGACATCAACACAATCCACAACCTGACAACAATTAATATTTCGAAAGTATAATTCTTTATAGAAATTAAATTACTTATATTTAATTATTGCATTTTGGAAATGTTTTTATAGTTCTTTTTTTATGCTCTTATTAACATGCTGAGTGAATTAAATTATATCGATAAGATATTCATACATATCAGTTATTTATTCCACATTATTATTTTTATACATATTATTAATAAAAATGAAGTCTCTTTCGACCTAGTTTAATGTGATTAATTGATTATAAAATAAATTAATTATTATAGATGTATTTATTAATAAAAATTTATTCATTGCTCATGATTATTATTATATATATATAATTATAATTTAATTATTGTATGGTATCTGTAAAAGGGGTAGTGTATTTTATATGATTGTATTTATGATTTTATTGTGTAGTTATTATTAATTGTATTATTTTTTCAATACTTAAAATATTATCTTATCCCGAAATAATGCAATTATTTATAATAACTCACAAATATTATATTATATTTTTTCAAAGTCATGATATATTATCTCATAGGAAGGCCTGTTATTATGGATGTGACTAATCTTTTTGATTTGTAATTAGAAATTTCTTTATAGAACTATACTATGATTAAATTGGCACTATTTTATTCACGTTTTCTTTAGTATCTTAGTTGTGTAGTATGTAAATTATTAGCAAGACTGATATTGTTATAGTATTTGCGTAAACATTTAGAACAGAAATAAAAGTTTTATTAATTAAATATAAAAATTATAGAATAAAGTAAAAATTTATAAAATATTTTGTGTTTATCTAGTTAATTGATTATATATAAAAATTTACAAATGTAATTTTAATATTGTATTTTTTTGGTAAAATAATTATTATATTTGCTCAACTTATTATCTATTAATGTTATTTTAACTTTTTCTTAGGTGTATCAGGGTTCTCTTATTCATTGGCTATTAAGTAAACAATTTCGTGGCATTAAGCTAGTGTCTACCATCCTCTTAGCTAAGTGGTATATAACACAAAATCCTAGTTTTACGTTAGGTCTGTCAATATTTCGCAAAACGCTTAATTAGCATTTGCAACTTACTGGAATGTACTTTGTGTACGTTACGTAATTAAGACCTCTAGGTCAACTTCAGTGAGCTCCATAAATCGTGAGATAACCCAATCCTCAAGAAATCTTCTGGATATTGATGATTTATTTTTTATTAAGGGATGTGTTATGATTTCTCTATTTATTTTCTTTTTTATTAGGTATCTTTAACATTGTTATATATTTCTTTTAGTATTTTATCTAATACTCACTTAATATCTCCTTGGCGATATTATAAATTGCAGGATGCACTTCATAGCGCGCAAGCTTTGTCAGTGGTAGCAATCTATACTTTACTCCATAGTGTGCTGGACACAATCCTCATAGCGGTTCTTGCAATTCAATGCACCATGATTCAACATATAACCCACGTAACAGCCGACCCGTTCAGTAAATACAATTTGGAACACAGTTTGAATCAAATTGATAATATTATTATCTACCTACAACTCCCTCGATGCATATAGCATCTATTCCTAATATTATAACACAAAATCAATAGATCCTTACCTAGACTCCGTGTCTGATGTATTTGATGCTCCTCTCTTTCAATTCTCTATACTACTTCATCACCAGATCTCATCTCTATTACTTCCGCGCAAACGCTCGTGAACAGACATTACCAATTGTATGAATCAAGTATCTCGATGTGGCTACCTACTCGTTTCTAACTCTTCTCGGTACGAAAACCAAGTGTAACCTTAGATTCCCATAATTTGATATCTCGCGTCATTCTCCGCAATTAATTAGATCTTCTTTTTTCTAAACCTGAGCGGTATCCATTGGTACCAAACAGAATTCATTATGTGCATCGCATTTAATGTGCACTCATAAATTGAATAGTCTCTCTCGAAATACCAAAAATACTATATTATGAGCTTACCGCTAATATCCATATCAAAACATTTCATAATCGAGAAGAATAGAGTTATATAATTAGTCCTAATCTTGAATCGACCTGTGTGTTAATCTAATTTTAACCAAGATTCTCTCTATTACTAATTGAGTATCTATTGTTTACCAAAATATCTAATACTCATTTGTTTGATTAATGCTAAAAATTTACAATTGGAATTGTACAATCACTTTACGTTAATATAGTCTCTAATTTTATTTAATTTTTAGAGACATAACCAGCGTTTGGTTATTCTGTTCCAGTTTATTGACTAACTTCATTAAATTCAATAATTTAATAATATTAATAATTAAATTGTAATAAAAAACTATAATCTCGTTATTTTACTCATATAAATGAAAGTCAATCTTTATTTACATAATGATGATGAATTAAATCATTAAGAGTGACAAAATATATGCATATAAGATTAAACTTATTTAATAAATTAATTAATTAGAATAAATATCGAAATATAAAGAGGATACAATAAAGAACATAATTTGAAGGTAATGGTAAATTATAGTAATATATCTAAGTATAGGTCCTTCTTCATATTCTGAGATAGTTGAATAATATTTATTTATATTGTTGAAATTCTAAGTTTAACTAAAGCTTATGACATATGAAATAAGTATTATAGTTGTGTGTGAGTAAGGAAGAGCTAATAGCCTAATAAAATATGAGAATTACTATAAAAGCTCTCACTGCATAATATATTAGTGTTCTTCTCTTTGTCTGTATTGTAGTCTATATGTAACTTATTGTAAAATTATACAAGTAGATATATATTTCTGTATTATTGAATTTGAGATTAACAAATGAAATATCAAGAGTTAGTCAATACAAAAATTACAACACTTATTTAATATTATATTTATAAAATAGTATTATGAATGATTTATTTTTCAGGTTAGTACCTGTAGAAACTACATCTCGACCGTTACTCTCATGGACGAACTCTCTTAATACGAGACATAATTTAGCTCAACCCTGCTTAACCATGTTTTTTCATATTACATATTAGCATCGTGCCACGCCTTTGTCTTAACCTTATCAGGTGACCTATATTGATACTCAATATATATGAGGTGGTTAATATTAATCATATTTAATCTATTATAATCATATCTTATAATATTAAACTTATAACTAGAGAGAGTTAAAGTATAAATTATAATTTTATATACTGAATAAAACTCGTTAACGCAGCTCGTCAGACCGTCTAATTTTATCTACACTCCATATTTCGTCTAACTTGCAGGAAAATACAATGAAATAGTCTTACATAATTTTTTACATAAGTTGAGGATTGACAGAGTTTGAATAGAGACTATTTACAACTTATCATTTTAATTTATTTTTAAGACATAGCAGAAAAAATCGAGTGTAGGTAAACGTATAATTTAATATTAAATGAATTTTAATATTTCTGAGAAATTTAACGGAATATTTATGTTATCATACTGCTTTTTTTAAAGATATTTCTATACGCGAAAGAAATTCCAGATACTTATCAAGAATCATAGTTTGCATTTTTAAGACTTGTTTTGATCTGTGTGTGATGTGAGACAACAATTTGGTTAGTATATTGTACATAATTTATTGTTTTTTATTTTAGTCTCTATTTATTTCTATATTTTTCCAGTGGATTCTAAATTATCTATCAACAGATCTTTTATTGTACAAGTAATCGTTCACCAAATTTTCATACAGCTGTCCTCTAGCTCTCTGCTGTGTTCGGACTCTATTAATTCATTTAATTATAGATTTATTCTCCACATAGAAGCTAATGAAGTCCAAGTACATGTCGTACTCATTTTTCTATTAATTATCACACCTGCGTTTTGAGCTCGGTCAATTTGCTCTTTCATTATACTCACTCATTTGGCAATACTATACTGGTTCCAGAATCATATATGACGGATTACTACTATAAGGTAATATCGGTAAAGCATTTTCTCTGTTACTCTCTTCTTAGTTGGTTTTTTTATTAAAATTTTTCTCGAGATTCTGGAATACTTGATGATAGTATAATCATTATATCTCAATCCGTCTAAGAAATGCTGATTATCCATCTGACCTCAGAAAACTACGAAGGTATAGATACTCTTACTGTGTGATTATTCGATATAGTAAGGATGTGAATAGTAATATGCCATAAACATGAATTACACATCACAATGTTTGTGAAAATTAGAAATACGCTGTCTGAATTATGGCTCTAAAAAAGGATAAAACGGATTGACCAAATGTGAACGTTCGTGATGTCAGCTCTGTAGAAATTCATGAGCTATTCGTGCTATTGTGATGACATACTATTCTTCCATTTCACACAGCGAATATAAAGAAATTCAATTATTTTCTACGATAGCTCTCGTAATATCTAGATTGGTTGTCAATAATGGAAATTTGAACATAAATCGAGTCTTTTATAGATAATTTCTTACCGAACTATCCTTTGCCGACTCCAAATATGCTACTTATTCAATTCACATTTATGTAATAACTCCCTGTGATTTGATTCATTATATGTACGTAAGTCTCAGAATCACAATAACTTCTAGAGCTTACTGCTACTCGACTCTGCCTTCAGCCAGTTTGTTATCGTGCTCTGAGAGTCATAACAAACTTGCGGTTCCTCATATATCAGGATTGTTCAAATATGAACTCAGTTGATGTCCAGTATATCTGAGAGGTATTCGTTATACACCGTCATTTCTCGATACATATACTGTAGACCACTAATGTACTACTCTCTCAAGTTGTTATTTATGTATGCATAGTGTTGTTAAATATAAATCCGTGATTCCATTCTGTGAAAGAACTGATTAGTTAATTGAATTCTCGTGTCTTGTACTTCTACATTGTGCGATCTTGTTTTCTCTGCGATATTTTTCACTTTCTTAAGATTTTAGTTCTCCTCATAACTTCTCGTACTCTAATCACTTTTTCGAGATAATAAATGCTATGTGTCAAATATTGTACATTTCCATCCACTAAGTTAATAAGTATTTTTCATTTACCTTAACAAACAACCTTTATTGAAATTATAGTATTGATCTGTCCACTTTTGTAAGATCGTCAACTGTCAGTAAAATGACTCTTTCAGAATCAGACTTTCTTGATATAGCATATAGTTAAATAAGCTATCTAGTTGCGACTGCATACCCTATTCTCGTGTCATGTCAACTTATTGGTTTGATGCACTCTCATTATAGAAATCTCGCATGTATCAAGTGCAGTCTAATATACTTTGATCATTTCGCACGAGGACTGCTCGATTTTCGGGCGAAGAATAGATTAAGACTAGTTTCCTAGTGAATTAAACCTCTCACAGTCGTGAATTACTTTTGAACTCCCACAGATCCCCGTATTTCTTGAGCATATTCTGATAAAACTAGCTCAGTTTTACCTATGATGCCCCTGTGATGTCTACTTTCGTTACCTCATACCACTGAGATTAAGAACCATACTGTATCCTTATTTAATCATCATCAAATACTAGGTTTTTTACGTGTTTTCATTACAAATTTTTTAAGTATTCCTAGAAAATGTTCCTGTCCTGCTGCTATTTTCTAATGGCAATTCTATTACGCGAGAGATAAAATGCTCATCTTATTATATTTCTGGTTATACCCGCTCTATCCTTTTTATACTCATAATACTCTGATTATTCAAAAATTCTACAACTGATATAAGGTGTTTTTTCACTGGATATTCTATAAATTCTGGTTTACTTCAAGTCTATATTCTATCTTCTAAATAAATTTTCTTCTATAGGCAGTCTCAATTTGGTCTCTCAGTTCTTTGCCAATCACATCATATATTCATACTTCGTGAGCCCTCATCACTCTGCGAGCGATCGTAGTACCATAACTCCCGATATATTTCTGTTTAGTGCACCGAAATAGTGCCCTCTATTGTTTGTTGCTACCTATAAAAAGCAACTCTTTCCCGTGGTCGTTCGCCTGGTTCTTCTCAGCCCAAAATTAGACGCTCGATCTCTCATACGTGATCTTTTAAGTGCATAGTTTTCAGCTTGTCTCATGATAGCATTCGTCCTTCGACTTTTGCCAAATGGAATGAATAGAGAACACAAGCTACCTTTCTTATGTATCAAATTCTAGCAACATAGATGCAAGCTAAGTTTTTGGATCTCTATTATGTTTGTATCAAATTACTATTTTTCTGACAGCAAGTTTAGATAAATAAGTAACATTACTATTTTTATATTATTGTTTTCTATTAGGTTTCATTTTCGGTCCTCATCATTCCAGTATATACGACGCTCAGTTTTAACTACTTTCACTTTTCTACTCTGAGTTTGTGTACTTTGAGTGAATTTTCAGTTCTTGTGATGTTTCACTCTTATTCCTGATAGCCTTTGTCATTTTAGCTAATACACTGTACTATCTTCATCTCTTCTATAACCGCCAGTCTAGGGTTTCAACCGTATCATACCGACATAGTCTATCCATACTAACATACTCTTTTTTTCTCTACACTTTTCATTACATCTTTTCATCCTACTTTACCTTATTACTATCTTTCATGTCATGGTTTTCTTTTGTATCTCCTTCTTTTTCTTTATTAGTATATTGCTGGACAAAAGGATAATATTCTGTGTGTAAACTCACTGAATACAGTATTTGACTGTACTACTATAAACACGTTTCTCAAGCTTTGAACTCTAATTCATTTGCAACACAACTCCACTCTAACCTTTCTTGTATGCGAACTCGATTATTATCTAATAGATGTGCCAAAGAAATGGGCCTTAATAGGTCACTCTCAGAATCATATTATGTTCAAGTGAAATCAATTATCTATTACTTCTTGAAAAAATGATTTAACATTTCTTCTACAGATCCTCTGTTGTCACACATTTCGTAAAAGTACTAAACCAGCTGCCTTCAAAATAGTCAACCGCTATCATCTCTTGAGCCCCCTCGGTTTTACCAACTTTAAACTAGTGTCTATACACAAGTCATTCCATAATCATATGGATATCATACTATCAACTTAATCTGTATCTACATTCCCTACAGATTTCTTATTGATTTTCAGCGATAGCGTTCAATTGGAAATAAATTACTAATCGGATTCTTCTATACAACTGTAATATAATCTTGTTCGTAAGAGTTCTATTACGGAATATGCTCATGTATACCTCCGTTTTACAATATATCTGTGCTAATAATAATCATCTATATCTCGAAACGAATATACTCCAATTCATCCCCAGACTTGTTTTATCAGGCATCTGATATAGGTGTAGTAGAGGCCTTTGCTGTTCAAAACACCTATACAATTATTGATGTTAGTGATTTAGTTCCTAGATCTACTACTGTATAAAAGAGCTCATGTAAAGTTTAATTTTCTCATAGCTTTCAGACGATAAACCTTAGTTCTGTAACCTTGATGGCTCTTAATACCATATATGAAGCGTTTCAGACTAGCCCTTATACCTATTAAAGAAATATTCTCAGTATTCTACATTAATATATTACATCTAAAGCGTTAAGAGTTTGTTAACTTTATAAACCTTACCAGCATTATTGTAAATGAGAATAATTACCCTTACCCGAGAGATAAAGGAATTTAACTCATGGGCATAAAGACCATATACTTCTCTTAGAGATTCATACTATCTCAACTTTTTACCTCACGTCCCTATTTTTTTTCGATTGAAAGTAGATTAATTCACAATATCTATAATTGTTCTTTATGTACTCCCTCACAATATTGTTTTTAAGCTTTTTCATTACTCGAATAATGTTTTTAATTATAGTCCATATAATGCTCGGGAAAATACACGTTTATTAAAATAAAAAAATACTCTCGCTAATTCAATATAATAGTAAATAATATGTACGGAAAACTTATATCATATAAATTTTTAACTAAGTACGAAATGATCATTCATTTTTTAGACACAACATGTGTTTTAACTAGTTTACATAAATAATTGTAGTTTACTTAGTATATTAACTGAAGATTAAATTAAGAATGTTAGAATAATGAAATTAAGTACTCTCTTAACTTGAAATACAAAAATGTTCTAGACTTTAAAGTCTAAAATATTAAATATATTTAATTGTCAATATTGAATTGATTTGACATCATAGATTACATTTATATTAATACCTACTAAAGATAACTATAAATGCTATAGGACCTGCTATTAAGATATTAAGTTTTAAACTTAAAAATGTAATTATAAAAATAATATTACTTTTAATAACATCTTAGCGATAATGTCATAATTATATATTTTTTTAAGGTTATTTAATGAAATATCTCTCTCAATTTATATTGTTATTAGGAAATTTACTATATTAGTAAAGTATAAGTAACTAAATAAGTTTACACTATTGTTTATAAATTTTTTAATTATTTGTCAATATGAATGGTACTATAGGTCAGATAAGATAACTTTGAGAATACCTATCAGTGCCTTATTTACGCTGTCTACTCAACAAGTTTTTATTTTTTGTTGTAGATTTATAATAAAGGTTAATACCTATTTTGGATCAAAGTTATTATTGAATGTATTTCCTTTTACCTAAAGAATGAATTTTTGACTATCATTCTATGACCTTATTTAACATTTCGCATTCCATGACAAAAGAGGTCGTGATGCAGGTTTTCTGTTAGCAATAATTTACCAAGTTTAATTGAAAGTGGTTTGTGTATCACTTGGAGTATCTTATTTTGTTTACCTAAAGTTTTATCTAGATATGCTAGTTGACGATTTTACATGCTCATCTAAATAAACTGATAAAGGAGAGATAAAGAGATTTCACATAGACCAAAATGTATGAAAGTAGAAACGTATATGACAGAAATTAATATAATAAAAGGAAATAGAGAAATAAGAGTAGGTTTTTATAAAGTTATCAACACTAATAAGGTATTGATAAGTAGATGACATAGAACGGAGTAAGCTTAATCATAAATACGTAATACATAATGTGACAAATCGAAGAGTAGAAAACCGAGAACAGTGAAATTATGATAAATAAATACGAAACACTGATCATAGGGAGATTGCTCAAGATACTGCGAGTGTTAACGTAATGAGGTGAGCAAAGAATCGCTATCTGATATAGCATGAAAAATATGAAGATGATAATAATTTCATTGAAAACATCTTCGATCAAAAAGGAAGTTTTATTC
>JACMZG010001039.1:0-12768 GCA_018340805.1 Microvelia longipes | reverse complement strand
CTAGACCATCAGGGATTGATAATTTTACAAGAATCAATGTATAAATTATTTTCAATTTTAGTTGTTTGTTTAGTAAACATTTTCAAAGACGGATGACAAATGTTTACGTAAAATGTTTTCCTTTTTCAGTTTTACCTACACGTAATTTTCGTTTTCAAATTACCATCAATTTCACACATGTCCTGTCTCGTAATTTTGATTTTATAAATAATTTCAAATGATAAACAGTATTTTGATTTTAATACAAGTTGTGTAATTTGATTTTGAGTTATGAATAATAATTTTTCATCAAATACCAACTTTTACATTGTTGTCATGTTGATATAGTAAAAATTGCAATTGAAAAAAAATATTCCCTGACCGGGAGTCGAACCCGGGCCGCCTGGGTGAGAGCCAGGAATCCTAACCGCTAGACCATCAGGGATTGATAATTTTACAAGAATCAATGTATAAATTATTTTCAATTTTAGTTGTTTGTTTAGTAAACATTTTCAAAGACGGATGACAAATGTTTACGTAAAATGTTTTCTTTTTTCAGTTTTACCTACACGTAATTTTCGTTTTCAAATTACCATCAATTTCACACATGTCTGTCTCGTAATTTTGATTTTATAAATAATTTCAAATGATAAACAGTATTTGATTTTAATACAAGTTGTGTAATTTGATTTTGAGTTATGAATAATAATTTTTCATCAAAATACCAACTTTTACATTGTTGTCATGTTGATATAGTAAAAAATTGCAATTGAAAAAAAAATATTCCCTGACCGGGAGTCGAACCCGGGCCGCCTGGGTGAGAGCCAGGAATCCTAACCGCTAGACCATCAGGGATTGATAATTTTACAAGAATCAATGTATAAATTATTTTCAATTTTTAGTTGTTTGTTTAGTAAACATTTTCAAAGACGGATGACAAATGTTTACGTAAAATGTTTTCTTTTTCAGTTTTACCTACACGTAATTTTCGTTTTCAAATTACCATCAATTTCACACATGTCTGTCTCGTAATTTTGATTTTATAAATAATTTCAAATGATAAACAGTATTTTGATTTTAATACAAGTTGTGTAATTTGATTTTGAGTTATGAATAATAATTTTTCATCAAATACCAACTTTTACATTGTTGTCATGTTGATATAGTAAAAAATTGCAATTGAAAAAAAATATTCCCTGACCGGAGTCGAACCCGGGCCGCCTGGGTGAGAGCCAGGAATCCTAACCGCTAGACCATCAGGGATTGATAATTTACAAGAATCAATGTATAAATTATTTTCAATTTTAGTTGTTTGTTTAGTAAACATTTTCAAAGACGGATGACAAATGTTTACGTAAATGTTTTCTTTTTTCAGTTTTACCTACACGTAATTTTCGTTTTCAAATTACCATCAATTTCACACATGTCTGTCTCGTAATTTTGATTTTATAAATAATTTCAAATGATAAACAGTATTTTGATTTTAATACAAGTTGTGTAATTTGATTTTGAGTTATGAATAATAATTTTTCATCAAATACCAACTTTTACATTGTTGTCATGTTGATATAGTAAAAAATTGCAATTGAAAAAAAATATTCCCTGACCGGGAGTCGAACCCGGGCCGCCTGGGTGAGAGCCAGGAATCCTAACCGCTAGACCATCAGGGATTGATAATTTTACAAGAATCAATGTATAAATTATTTTCAATTTTAGTTGTTTGTTTAGTAAACATTTTCAAAGACGGATGACAAATGTTTACGTAAAATGTTTTCTTTTTTCAGTTTTACCTACACGTAATTTTCGTTTTCAAATTACCATCAATTTCACACATGTCTGTCTCGTAATTTTGATTTTATAAATAATTTCAAATGATAAACAGTATTTTGATTTTAATACAAGTTGTGTAATTTGATTTTGAGTTATGAATAATTTTTCATCAAATACCAACTTTTACATTGTTGTCATGTTGATATAGTAAAAATTGCAATTGAAAAAAAATATTCCCTGACCGGGAGTCGAACCCGGGCCGCCTGGGTGAGAGCCAGGAATCCTAACCGCTAGACCATCAGGGATTGATAATTTTACAAGAATCAATGTATAAATTATTTTCAATTTTAGTTGTTTGTTTAGTAAACATTTTCAAAGACGGATGACAAATGTTTACGTAAAATGTTTTTTTTTTTCAGTTTTACCTACACGTAATTTTCGTTTTCAAATTACCATCAATTTCACACATGTCTGTCTCGTAATTTTGATTTTATAAATAATTTCAAATGATAAACAGTATTTTGATTTTAATACAAGTTGTGTAATTTGATTTTGAGTTATGAATAATAATTTTTCATCAAATACCAACTTTTACATTGTTGTCATGTTGATATAGTAAAAAATTGCAATTGAAAAAAATATTCCCTGACCGGGAGTCGAACCCGGGCCGCCTGGGTGAGAGCCAGGAATCCTAACCGCTAGACCATCAGGGATTGATAATTTTAAGAATCAATGTATAAATTATTTTCAATTTTAGTTGTTTGTTTAGTAAACATTTTCAAAGACGGATGACAAATGTTTACGTAAAATGTTTTCTTTTTTCAGTTTTACCTACACGTAATTTTCGTTTTCAAATTACCATCAATTTCACACATGTCTGTCTCGTAATTTTGATTTTATAAATAATTTCAAATGATAAACAGTATTTTGATTTTAATACAAGTTGTGTAATTTGATTTGAGTTATGAATAATAATTTTTCATCAAATACCAACTTTTACATTGTTGTCATGTTGATATAGTAAAAAATTGCAATTGAAAAAAATATTCCCTGACCGGGAGTCGAACCCGGGCCGCCTGGGTGAGAGCCAGGAATCCTAACCGCTAGACCATCAGGGATTGATAATTTACAAGAATCAATGTATAAATTATTTTCAATTTTAGTTGTTTGTTTAGTAAACATTTTCAAAAGACGGATGACAAATGTTTACGTAAAATGTTTTTTTTTTTCAGTTTTACCTACACGTAATTTTCGTTTTCAAATTACCATCAATTTCACACATGTCTGTCTCGTAATTTTGATTTTATAAATAATTTCAAATGATAAACAGTATTTTGATTTTAATACAAGTTGTGTAATTTGATTTTGAGTTATGAATAATAATTTTTCATCAAATACCAACTTTTACATTGTTGTCATGTTGATATAGTAAAAAATTGCAATTGAAAAAAAATATTCCCTGACCGGAGTCGAACCCGGGCCGCCTGGGTGAGAGCCAGGAATCCTAACCGCTAGACCATCAGGGATTGATAATTTTACAAGAATCAATGTATAAATTATTTTCAATTTTAGTTGTTTGTTTAGTAAACATTTTCAAAGACGGATGACAAATGTTTACGTAAAATGTTTTCTTTTTCAGTTTTTACCTACACGTAATTTTCGTTTTCAAATTACCATCAATTTCACACATGTCTGTCTCGTAATTTTGATTTTATAAATAATTTCAAATGATAAACAGTATTTTGATTTTAATACAAGTTGTGTAATTTGATTTTGAGTTATGAATAATAATTTTTCATCAAATACCAACTTTTACATTGTTGTCATGTTGATATAGTAAAAAATTGCAATTGAAAAAAAATATTCCCTGACCGGGAGTCGAACCGGGCCGCCTGGGTGAGAGCCAGGAATCCTAACCGCTAGACCATCAGGGATTGATAATTTACAAGAATCAATGTATAAATTATTTTCAATTTTAGTTGTTTGTTTAGTAAACATTTTCAAAGACGGATGACAAATGTTTACGTAAAATGTTTTCTTTTTTCAGTTTTACCTACACGTAATTTTTCGTTTTCAAATTACCATCAATTTCACACATGTCTGTCTCGTAATTTTGATTTTATAAATAATTTCAAATGATAAACAGTATTTTGATTTTAATACAAGTTGTGTAATTTGATTTTGAGTTATGAATAATAATTTTTCATCAAATACCAACTTTTACATTGTCATGTTGATATAGTAAAAAATTGCAATTGAAAAAAAATATTCCCTGACCGGGAGTCGAACCCGGGCCGCCTGGGTGAGAGCCAGGAATCCTAACCGCTAGACCATCAGGGATTGATAATTTTACAAGAATCAATGTATAAATTATTTTCAATTTTAGTTGTTTGTTTAGTAAACATTTTCAAAGACGGATGACAAATGTTTACGTAAAATGTTTTCTTTTTTCAGTTTTACCTACACGTAATTTTCGTTTTCAAATTACCATCAATTTCACACATGTCTGTCTCGTAATTTTGATTTTATAAATAATTTCAAATGATAAACAGTATTTTGATTTTAATACAAGTTGTGTAATTTGATTTTGAGTTATGAATAATAATTTTTCATCAAATACCAACTTTTACATTGTTGTCATGTTGATATAGTAAAAATTGCAATTGAAAAAAAATATTCCCTGACCGGGAGTCGAACCCGGGCCGCCTGGGTGAGAGCCAGGAATCCTAACCGCTAGACCATCAGGGATTGATAATTTTACAAGAATCAATGTATAAATTATTTTCAATTTTAGTTGTTTGTTTAGTAAACATTTTCAAAGACGGATGACAAATGTTTACGTAAAATGTTTTCTTTTTTCAGTTTTACCTACACGTAATTTTCGTTTTCAAATTACCATCAATTTCACACATGTCTGTCTCGTAATTTTGATTTTATAAATAATTTCAAATGATAAACAGTATTTTGATTTTAATACAAGTTGTGTAATTTGATTTTGAGTTATGAATAATAATTTTTCATCAAATACCAACTTTTACATTGTTGTCATGTTGATATAGTAAAAAATTGCAATTGAAAAAAATATTCCCTGACCGGGAGTCGAACCCGGGCCGCCTGGGTGAGAGCCAGGAATCCTAACCGCTAGACCATCAGGGATTGATAATTTTACAAGAATCAATGTATAAATTATTTTCAATTTTAGTTGTTTGTTTAGTAAACATTTTCAAAGACGGATGACAAATGTTTACGTAAAATGTTTTCTTTTTCAGTTTTACCTACACGTAATTTTCGTTTTCAAATTACCATCAATTTCACACATGTCTGTCTCGTAATTTTGATTTTATAAATAATTTCAAATGATAAACAGTATTTTGATTTAATACAAGTTGTGTAATTTTGATTTTGAGTTATGAATAATAATTTTTCATCAAATACCAACTTTTACATTGTTGTCATGTTGATATAGTAAAAAATTGCAATTGAAAAAAAATATTCCCTGACCGGAGTCGAACCCGGGCCGCCTGGGTGAGAGCCAGGAATCCTAACCGCTAGACCATCAGGGATTGATAATTTTACAAGAATCAATGTATAAATTATTTTCAATTTTAGTTGTTTGTTTAGTAAACATTTTCAAAGACGGATGACAAATGTTTACGTAAAATGTTTTCTTTTTTCAGTTTTACCTACACGTAATTTTCGTTTTCAAATTACCATCAATTTCACACATGTCTGTCTCGTAATTTTGATTTTATAAATAATTTCAAATGATAAACAGTATTTTGATTTTAATACAAGTTGTGTAATTTGATTTTGAGTTATGAATAATAATTTTTCATCAAATACCAACTTTTACATTGTTGTCATGTTGATATAGTAAAAAATTGCAATTGAAAAAAATATTCCCTGACCGGGAGTCGAACCCGGGCCGCCTGGGTGAGAGCCAGGAATCCTAACCGCTAGACCATCAGGGATTGATAATTTTACAAAATCAATGTATAAATTATTTTCAATTTTAGTTGTTTGTTTAGTAAACATTTTCAAAGACGGATGACAAATGTTTACGTAAAATGTTTTCTTTTTTCAGTTTTACCTACACGTAATTTTCGTTTTCAAATTACCATCAATTTCACACATGTCTGTCTCGTAATTTTGATTTTATAAATAATTTCAAATGATAAACAGTATTTTGATTTTAATACAAGTTGTGTAATTTGATTTTGAGTTATGAATAATAATTTTTCATCAAATACCAACTTTTACATTGTTGTCATGTTGATATAGTAAAAAATTGCAATTGAAAAAAAATATTCCCTGACCGGGAGTCGAACCGGGCCGCCTGGGTGAGAGCCAGGAATCCTAACCGCTAGACCATCAGGGATTGATAATTTTACAATCATGTATAAATTATTTTCAATTTTAGTTGTTTGTTTAGTAAACATTTTCAAAGACGGATGACAAATGTTTACGTAAAATGTTTTCTTTTTTCAGTTTTACCTACACGTAATTTTCGTTTTCAAATTACCATCAATTTCACACATGTCTGTCTCGTAATTTTGATTTTATAAATAATTTCAAATGATAAACAGTATTTTGATTTTAATACAAGTTGTGTAATTTGATTTTGAGTTATGAATAATAATTTTTCATCAAATACCAACTTTTACATTGTTGTCATGTTGATATAGTAAAAAATTGCAATTGAAAAAAAATATTCCCTGACCGGGAGTCGAACCCGGGCCGCCTGGGTGAGAGCCAGGAATCCTAACCGCTAGACCATCAGGGATTGATAATTTTACAAGAATCAATGTATAAATTATTTTCAATTTTAGTTGTTTGTTTAGTAAACATTTTCAAAGACGGATGACAAATGTTTACGTAAAATGTTTTCTTTTTTCAGTTTTACCTACACGTAATTTTCGTTTTCAAATTACCATCAATTTCACACATGTCTGTCTCGTAATTTTGATTTTATAAATAATTTCAAATGATAAACAGTATTTTGATTTTAATACAAGTTGTGTAATTTGATTTTGAGTTATGAATAATAATTTTTCATCAAATACCAACTTTTACATTGTTGTCATGTTGATATAGTAAAAAATTGCAATTGAAAAAAAATATTCCCTGACCGGGAGTCGAACCCGGGCCGCCTGGGTGAGAGCCAGGAATCCTAACCGCTAGACCATCAGGGATTGATAATTTTACAAGAATCAATGTATAAATTATTTTCAATTTTAGTTGTTGTTTAGTAAACATTTTCAAAGACGGATGACAAATGTTTACGTAAAATGTTTTCTTTTTTCAGTTTTACCTACACGTAATTTTCGTTTTCAAATTACCATCAATTTCACACATGTCTGTCTCGTAATTTTGATTTTATAAATAATTTCAAATGATAAACAGTATTTTGATTTTAATACAAGTTGTGTAATTTGATTTTGAGTTATGAATAATAATTTTTCATCAAATACCAACTTTTACATTGTTGTCATGTTGATATAGTAAAAAATTGCAATTGAAAAAAAAATATTCCCTGACCGGGAGTCGAACCCGGGCCGCCTGGGTGAGAGCCAGGAATCCTAACCGCTAGACCATCAGGGATTGATAATTTTTTACAAGAATCAATGTAAAATTATTTTCAATTTTAGTTGTTTGTTTAGTAAACATTTTCAAAGACGGATGACAAATGTTTACGTAAAATGTTTTCTTTTTTCAGTTTTACCTACACGTAATTTTCGTTTTCAAATTACCATCAATTTCACACATGTCTGTCTCGTAATTTTGATTTTATAAATAATTTCAAATGATAAACAGTATTTTGATTTTAATACAAGTTGTGTAATTTGATTTTGAGTTATGAATAATAATTTTTCATCAAATACCAACTTTTACATTGTTGTCATGTTGATATAGTAAAAAATTGCAATTGAAAAAAAATATTCCCTGACCGGGAGTCGAACCCGGGCCGCCTGGGTGAGAGCCAGGAATCCTAACCGCTAGACCATCAGGGATTGATAATTTTACAAGAATCAATGTATAAATTATTTTCAATTTTAGTTGTTTGTTTAGTAAACATTTTCAAAGACGGATGACAAATGTTTACGTAAAATGTTTTCTTTTTTCAGTTTTACCTACACGTAATTTTCGTTTTCAAATTACCATCAATTTCACACATGTCTGTCTCGTAATTTTGATTTTATAAATAATTTCAAATGAAACAGTATTTTGATTTTAATACAAGTTGTGTAATTTGATTTTGAGTTATGAATAATAATTTTTCATCAAATACCAACTTTTACATTGTTGTCATGTTGATATAGTAAAAAATTGCAATTGAAAAAAAATATTCCCTGACCGGGAGTCGAACCCGGGCCGCCTGGGTGAGAGCCAGGAATCCTAACCGCTAGACCATCAGGGATTGATAATTTTACAAGAATCAATGTATAAATTATTTTCAATTTTAGTTGTTTGTTTAGTAAACATTTTCAAAGACGGATGACAAATGTTTACGTAAAATGTTTTCTTTTTTCAGTTTTACCTACACGTAATTTTCGTTTTCAAATTACCATCAATTTCACACATGTCTGTCTCGTAATTTTGATTTTATAAATAATTTCAAATGATAAACAGTATTTTGATTTTAATACAAGTTGTGTAATTTGATTTTGAGTTATGAATAATAATTTTTCATCAAATACCAACTTTTACATTGTTGTCATGTTGATATAGTAAAAAATTGCAATTGAAAAAAAAATATTCCCTGACCGGGAGTCGAACCCGGGCCGCCTGGGTGAGAGCCAGGAATCCTAACCGCTAGACCATCAGGGATTGATAATTTTACAAGAATCAATGTATAAATTATTTTCAATTTTAGTTGTTTGTTTAGTAAACATTTTCAAAGACGGATGACAAATGTTTACGTAAAATGTTTTCTTTTTTCAGTTTTACCTACACGTAATTTTCGTTTTCAAATTACCATCAATTTCACACATGTCTGTCTCGTAATTTTGATTTTATAAATAATTTCAAATGATAAACAGTATTTTGATTTTAATACAAGTTGTGTAATTTGATTTTGAGTTATGAATAATAATTTTTCATCAAATACCAACTTTTACATTGTTGTCATGTTGATATAGTAAAAAATTGCAATTGAAAAAAAATATTCCCTGACCGGGAGTCGAACCCGGGCCGCCTGGGTGAGAGCCAGGAATCCTAACCGCTAGACCATCAGGGATTGATAATTTTACAAGAATCAATGTATAAATTATTTTCAATTTTAGTTGTTTGTTTAGTAAACATTTTCAAAGACGGATGACAAATGTTTACGTAAAATGTTTTCTTTTTTCAGTTTTACCTACACGTAATTTTCGTTTTCAAATTACCATCAATTTCACACATGTCTGTCTCGTAATTTTGATTTTATAAATAATTTCAAATGATAAACAGTATTTTGATTTTAATACAAGTTGTGTAATTTGATTTTGAGTTATGAATAATAATTTTTCATCAAATACCAACTTTTACATTGTTGTCATGTTGATATAGTAAAAAATTGCAATTGAAAAAAAAATTCCCTGACCGGGAGTCGAACCCGGCCGCCTGGGTGAGAGCCAGGAATCCTAACCGCTAGACCATCAGGGATTGATAATTTTACAAGAATCAATGTATAAATTATTTTCAATTTTAGTTGTTTGTTTAGTAAACATTTTCAAAGACGGATGACAAATGTTTACGTAAAATGTTTTCTTTTTCAGTTTTACCTACACGTAATTTTCGTTTTCAAATTACCATCAATTTCACACATGTCTGTCTCGTAATTTTGATTTTATAAATAATTTCAAATGATAAACAGTATTTTGATTTTAATACAAGTTGTGTAATTTGATTTTGAGTTATGAATAATAATTTTTCATCAAATACCAACTTTTACATTGTTGTCATGTTGATATAGTAAAAATTGCAATTGAAAAAAAATATTCCCTGACCGGGAGTCGAACCCGGGCCGCCTGGGTGAGAGCCAGGAATCCTAACCGCTAGACCATCAGGATTGATAATTTTACAAGAATCAATGTATAAATTATTTTCAATTTTAGTTGTTTGTTTAGTAAACATTTTCAAAGACGGATGACAAATGTTTACGTAAAATGTTTTCTTTTTTCAGTTTTACCTACACGTAATTTTCGTTTTCAAATTACCATCAATTTCACACATGTCTGTCTCGTAATTTTGATTTTATAAATAATTTCAAATGATAAACAGTATTTTGATTTTAATACAAGTTGTGTAATTTGATTTTGAGTTATGAATAATAATTTTTCATCAAATACCAACTTTTACATTGTTGTCATGTTGATATAGTAAAAAATTGCAATTGAAAAAAATATTCCCTGACCGGGAGTCGAACCCGGGCCGCCTGGGTGAGAGCCAGGAATCCTAACCGCTAGACCATCAGGGATTGATAATTTTACAAGAATCAATGTATAAATTATTTTCAATTTTAGTTGTTTGTTTAGTAAACATTTTCAAAGACGGATGACAAATGTTTACGTAAAATGTTTTCTTTTTTCAGTTTTACCTACACGTAATTTTCGTTTTCAAATTACCATCAATTTCACACATGTCTGTCTCGTAATTTTGATTTTATAAATAATTTCAAATGATAAACAGTATTTTGATTTTAATACAAGTTGTGTAATTTGATTTTGAGTTATGAATAATAATTTTTCATCAAATACCAACTTTTACATTGTTGTCATGTTGATATAGTAAAAAATTGCAATTGAAAAAAATATTCCCTGACCGGGAGTCGAACCCGGGCCGCCTGGGTGAGAGCCAGGAATCCTAACCGCTAGACCATCAGGGATTGATAATTTTACAAGAATCAATGTATAAATTATTTTCAATTTTAGTTGTTTGTTTAGTAAACATTTTCAAAGACGGATGACAAATGTTTACGTAAAATGTTTTCTTTTTTCAGTTTTACCTACACGTAATTTTCGTTTTCAAATTACCATCAATTTCACACATGTCTGTCTCGTAATTTTGATTTTATAAATAATTTCAAATGATAAACAGTATTTTGATTTTAATACAAGTTGTGTAATTTGATTTTGAGTTATGAATAATAATTTTTCATCAAATACCAACTTTTACATTGTTGTCATGTTGATATAGTAAAAAATTGCAATTGAAAAAAAATATTCCCTGACCGGGAGTCGAACCCGGGCCGCCTGGGTGAGAGCCAGGAATCCTAACCGCTAGACCATCAGGGATTGATAATTTTACAAGAATCAATGTATAAATTATTTTCAATTTTAGTTGTTTGTTTAGTAAACATTTTCAAAGACGGATGACAAATGTTTACGTAAAATGTTTTCTTTTTTCAGTTTTACCTACACGTAATTTTCGTTTTCAAATTACCATCAATTTCACACATGTCTGTCTCGTAATTTTGATTTTATAAATAATTTCAAATGATAAACAGTATTTGATTTTAATACAAGTTGTGTAATTTGATTTTGAGTTATGAATAATAATTTTTCATCAAATACCAACTTTTACATTGTTGTCATGTTGATATAGTAAAAAATTGCAATTGAAAAAAAATATTCCCTGACCGGGAGTCGAACCCGGGCCGCCTGGGTGAGAGCCAGGAATCCTAACCGCTAGACATCAGGGATTGATAATTTTACAAGAATCAATGTATAAATTATTTTCAATTTTAGTTGTTTGTTTAGTAAACATTTTCAAAGACGGATGACAAATGTTTACGTAAAATGTTTTTCTTTTTCAGTTTTACCTACACGTAATTTCGTTTTCAAATTACCATCAATTTCACACATGTCTGTCTCGTAATTTTGATTTTATAAATAATTTCAAATGATAAACAGTATTTTGATTTAATACAAGTTGTGTAATTTGATTTTGAGTTATGAATAATAATTTTTCATCAAATACCAACTTTTACATTGTTGTCATGTTGATATAGTAAAAAATTGCAATTGAAAAAAAATATTCCCTGACCGGGAGTCGAACCCGGGCCGCCTGGGTGAGAGCCAGGAATCCTAACCGCTAGACCATCAGGGATTGATAATTTTACAAGAATCAATGTATAAATTATTTTCAATTTTAGTTGTTTGTTTAGTAAACATTTTCAAAGACGGATGACAAATGTTTACGTAAAATGTTTTCTTTTTTCAGTTTTACCTACACGTAATTTTCGTTTTCAAATTACCATCAATTTCACACATGTCTGTCTCGTAATTTTGATTTTATAAATAATTTCAAATGATAAACAGTATTTTGATTTTAATACAAGTTGTGTAATTTGATTTTGAGTTATGAATAATAATTTTTCATCAAATACCAACTTTTACATTGTTGTCATGTTGATATAGTAAAAAATTGCAATTGAAAAAAAATATTCCCTGACCGGGAGTCGAACCCGGGGCCGCCTGGGTGAGAGCCAGGAATCCTAACCGCTAGACCATCAGGGATTGATAATTTTACAAGAATCAATGTATAAATTATTTTCAATTTTAGTTTTGTTTAGTAAACATTTTCAAAGACGGATGACAAATGTTTACGTAAAATGTTTTCTTTTTTCAGTTTACCTACACGTAATTTTCGTTTTCAAATTACCATCAATTTCACACATGTCTGTCTCGTAATTTTGATTTTATAAATAATTTCAAATGATAAACAGTATTTTTGATTTTAATACAAGTTGTGTAATTTGATTTTGAGTTATGAATAATAATTTTTCATCAAATACCAACTTTTACATTGTTGTCATGTTGATATAGTAAAAATTGCAATTGAAAAAAAAATATTCCCTGACCGGGAGTCGAACCCGGGCCGCCTGGGTGAGAGCCAGGAATCCTAACCGCTAGACCATCAGGATTGATAATTTTACAAGAATCAATGTATAAATTATTTTCAATTTTAGTTGTTTGTTTAGTAAACATTTTCAAAGACGGATGACAAATGTTTACGTAAAAATGTTTCTTTTTTTCA
>JACMZG010001038.1:0-12774 GCA_018340805.1 Microvelia longipes | reverse complement strand
GCCAAGTTTAATTAATTTAAAAATTAGAAATTTTTATATTTAGAAATTTTTAAATTGCAAATTTCAAATAGATGATTTATTTGATTTTTAGTAAATTTTCAACACATTTATTCATTTAACTTTCATAGAATACCGGTACTGAGTAAAATTCGATTTTTGCTTTTCAATTACCGTATCATCAATATATTGCATTTAATAAGAAATGTTTTGCCCACGAAAAATATAATCACTGTCGACTTAGTTATTTTCAACTCATTTAAAATAAATCAAGTTGATTGAAATGAAAAAAATACTCCCCGACCGGGAATCGAACCCGGGCCTTCCACGTGACAGGCGGAGATACTGACCACTATACTATCGAGGATTAATTTAATGATCAAAAACACACAGATTTGTCCAACAACTAAAAACACAACATTTTTACAATGCAATTATTCCCACAACTTTATTCAATTATATGTTTTTCAACAATCAAATTGCCAAGTTTAATTAATTTAAAAATTAGAAATTTTTATATTTAGAAATTTTTAAATTGCAAATTTCAAATAGATGATTTATTTGATTTTTAGTAAATTTTCAACACATTTATTCATTTAACTTTCATAGAATACCGGTACTGAGTAAAATTCGATTTTTGCTTTTCAATTACCGTATCATCAATATATTGCATTTAATAAGAAATGTTTTGCCCACGAAAAATATAATCACTGTCGACTTAGTTATTTTCAACTCATTTAAAATAAATCAAGTTGATTGAAATGAAAAAAATACTCCCCGACCGGGAATCGAACCCGGGCCTTCCACGTGACAGGCGGAGATACTGACCACTATACTATCGAGGATTAATTTAATGATCAAAAACACACAGATTTGTCCAACAACTAAAAACACAACATTTTTACAATGCAATTATTCCCACAACTTATTCAATTATATGTTTTTCACAATCAAATTGCCAAGTTTAATTAATTTAAAAATTAGAAATTTTTATATTTAGAAATTTTTAAATTGCAAATTTCAAATAGATGATTTATTTGATTTTTAGTAAATTTTCAACACATTTATTCATTTAACTTTCATAGAATACCGGTACTGAGTAAAATTCGATTTTTGCTTTCAATTACCGTATCATCAATATATTGCATTTAATAAGAAATGTTTTGCCCACGAAAAATATAATCACTGTCGACTTAGTTATTTTCAACTCATTTAAAATAAATCAAGTTGATTGAAATGAAAAAAAATACTCCCCGACCGGGAATCGAACCCGGCCTTCCACGTGACAGGCGGAGATACTGACCACTATACTATCGAGGATTAATTTAATGATCAAAACACACAGATTTGTCCAACAACTAAAAACACACATTTTACAATGCAATTATTCCCACAACTTTATTCAATTATATGTTTTTCAACAATCAAATTGCCAAGTTTAATTAATTTAAAAATTAGAAATTTTTATATTTAGAAATTTTTAAATTGCAAATTTCAAATAGATGATTTATTTGATTTTTAGTAAATTTTCAACACATTTATTCATTTAACTTTCATAGAATACCGGTACTGAGTAAAATTCGATTTTTGCTTTTCAATTACCGTATCAATATATTGCATTTAATAAGAAATGTTTTGCCCACGAAAAATATAATCACTGTCGACTTAGTTATTTTCAACTCATTTAAAATAAATCAAGTTGATTGAAATGAAAAAATACTCCCCGACCGGGAATCGAACCCGGGCCTTCCACGTGACAGGCGGAGATACTGACCACTATACTATCGAGGATTAATTTAATGATCAAAAACACACAGATTTGTCCAACAACTAAAAACACAACATTTTTACAATGCAATTATTCCCACAACTTTATTCAATTATATGTTTTTCAACAATCAAATTGCCAAGTTTAATTAATTTAAAAATTAGAAATTTTTATATTTAGAAATTTTTAAATTGCAAATTTCAAATAGATGATTTATT
This sequence comes from Microvelia longipes, assembly GCA_018340805.1. Taxonomy (NCBI): domain Eukaryota; kingdom Metazoa; phylum Arthropoda; class Insecta; order Hemiptera; family Veliidae; genus Microvelia; species Microvelia longipes. The sequence goes on along the minus strand of JACMZG010001038.1, from coordinate 10,791 downwards.
TGATTTTTAGTAAATTTTCAACACATTTATTCATTTAACTTTCATAGAATACCGGTACTGAGTAAAATTCGATTTTTGCTTTTCAATTACCGTATCATCAATATATTGCATTTAATAAGAAATGTTTTGCCCACGAAAAATAATCACTGTCGACTTAGTTATTTTCAACTCATTTAAAATAAATCAAGTTGATTGAAATGAAAAAAAATACTCCCCGACCGGGAATCGAACCCGGGCCTTCCACGTGACAGGCGGAGATACTGACCACTATACTATCGAGGATTAATTTAATGATCAAAAACACACAGATTTGTCCAACAACTAAAAACACAACATTTTTACAATGCAATTATTCCCACAACTTTATTCAATTATGTTTTTCAACAATCAAATTGCCAAGTTTAATTAATTTAAAAATTAGAAATTTTTATATTTAGAAATTTTTAAATTGCAAATTTCAAATAGATGATTTATTTGATTTTTAGTAAATTTTCAACACATTTATTCATTTAACTTTCATAGAATACCGGTACTGAGTAAAATTCGATTTTTGCTTTTCAATTACCGTATCATCAATATATTGCATTTAATAAGAAATGTTTTGCCCACGAAAAATATAATCACTGTCGACTTAGTTATTTTCAACTCATTTAAAATAAATCAAGTTGATTGAAATGAAAAAAAATACTCCCCGACCGGGAATCGAACCCGGGCCTTCCACGTGACAGGCGGAGATACTGACCACTATACTATCGAGGATTAATTTAATGATCAAAAAACACACAGATTTGTCCAACAACTAAAAACACAACATTTTTACAATGCAATTATTCCCACAACTTTATTCAATTATATGTTTTTCAACAATCAAATTGCCAAGTTTAATTAATTTAAAAATTAGAAATTTATATTTAGAAATTTTTAAATTGCAAATTTCAAATAGATGATTTATTTGATTTTTAGTAAATTTTCAACACATTTATTCATTTAACTTTCATAGAATACCGGTACTGAGTAAAATTCGATTTTTGCTTTTCAATTACCGTATCATCAATATATTGCATTTAATAAGAAATGTTTTGCCCACGAAAAATATAATCACTGTCGACTTAGTTATTTTCAACTCATTTAATAAATCAAGTTGATTGAAATGAAAAAAAATACTCCCCGACCGGGAATCGAACCCGGGCCTTCCCGTGACAGGCGGAGATACTGACCACTATACTATCGAGGATTAATTTAATGATCAAAAACACACAGATTTGTCCAACAACTAAAAACACAACATTTTTACAATGCAATTATTCCCACAACTTTATTCAATTATATGTTTTTCAACAATCAAATTGCCAAGTTTAATTAATTTAAAAATTAGAAATTTTTATATTTAGAAATTTTTAAATTGCAAATTTCAAATAGATGATTTATTTGATTTTTAATTTTCAACACATTTATTCATTTAACTTTCATAGAATACCGGTACTGAGTAAAATTCGATTTTTGCTTTTCAATTACCGTATCATCAATATATTGCATTTAATAAGAAATGTTTTGCCCACGAAAAATATAATCACTGTCGACTTAGTTATTTTCAACTCATTTAAAATAAATCAAGTTGATTGAAATGAAAAAAAATACTCCCCGACCGGGAATCGAACCCGGGCCTTCCACGTGACAGGCGGAGATACTGACCACTATACTATCGAGGATTAATTTAATGATCAAAAACACACAGATTTGTCCAACAACTAAAAACACAACATTTTTACAATGCAATTATTCCCACAACTTTATTCAATTATATGTTTTTCAACAATCAAATTGCCAAGTTTAATTAATTTAAAAATTAGAAATTTTTATATTTAAATTTTAAATTGCAAATTTCAAATAGATGATTTATTTGATTTTTAGTAAATTTTCAACACATTTATTCATTTAACTTTCATAGAATACCGGTACTGAGTAAAATTCGATTTTTGCTTTTCAATTACCGTATCATCAATATATTGCATTTAATAAGAAATGTTTTGCCCACGAAAAATATAATCACTGTCGACTTAGTTATTTTCAACTCATTTAAAATAAATCAAGTTGATTGAAATGAAAAAAATACCCCGACCGGGAATCGAACCCGGGCCTTCCACGTGACAGGCGGAGATACTGACCACTATACTATCGAGGATTAATTTAATGATCAAAAAACACAGATTTGTCCAACAACTAAAAACACAACATTTTTACAATGCAATTATTCCCACAACTTTATTCAATTATATGTTTTTCAACAATCAAATTGCCAAGTTTAATTTAAAAATTAGAAATTTTTATATTTAGAAATTTTTAAATTGCAAATTTCAAATAGATGATTTATTTGATTTTTAGTAAATTTTCAACACATTTATTCATTTAACTTTCATAGAATACCGGTACTGAGTAAAATTCGATTTTTGCTTTTCAATTACCGTATCATCAATATATTGCATTTAATAAGAAATGTTTTGCCCACGAAAAATATAATCACTGTCGACTTAGTTATTTTCAACTCATTTAAAATAAATCAAGTTGATTGAAATGAAAAAAATACTCCCCGACCGGGAATCGAACCCGGGCCTTCCACGTGACAGGCGGAGATACTGACCACTATACTATCGAGGATTAATTTAATGATCAAAAACACACAGATTTGTCCAACAACTAAAAACACAACATTTTTACAATGCAATTATTCCCAACTTTATTCAATTATATGTTTTTCAACAATCAAATTGCCAAGTTTAATTAATTTAAAAATTAGAAATTTTATATTTAGAAATTTTTAAATTGCAAATTTCAAATAGATGATTTATTTGATTTTTAGTAAATTTTCAACACATTTATTCATTTAACTTTCATAGAATACCGGTACTGAGTAAAATTCGATTTTTGCTTTTCATCAATATATTGCATTTAATAAGAAATGTTTTGCCCACGAAAAATATAATCACTGTCGACTTAGTTATTTTCAACTCATTTAAAATAAATCAAGTTGATTGAAATGAAAAAAAATACTCCCCGACCGGGAATCGAACCCGGGCCTTCCACGTGACAGGCGGAGATACTGACCACTATACTATCGAGGATTAATTTAATGATCAAAAACACACAGATTTGTCCAACAACTAAAAACACAACATTTTTACAATGCAATTATTCCCACAACTTTATTCAATTATATGTTTTTCAACAATCAAATTGCCAAGTTTAATTAATTTAAAAATTAGAAATTTTTATATTTAGAAATTTTTAAATTGCAAATTTCAAATAGATGATTTATTTGATTTTTAGTAAATTTTCAACACATTTATTCATTTAACTTTCATAGAATACCGGTACTGAGTAAAATTCGATTTTTGCTTTTCAATTACCGTATCATCAATATTGCATTTAATAAGAAATGTTTTGCCCACGAAAAATATAATCACTGTCGACTTAGTTATTTTCAACTCATTTAAAATAAATCAAGTTGATTGAAATGAAAAAAAATACTCCCCGACCGGGAATCGAACCCGGGCCTTCCACGTGACAGGCGGAGATACTGACCACTATACTATCGAGGATTAATTTAATGATCAAAAACACACAGATTTGTCCAACAACTAAAACACAACATTTTTACAATGCAATTATTCCCACAACTTTATTCAATTATATGTTTTTCAACAATCAAATTGCCAAGTTTAATTAATTTAAAAATTAGAAATTTTTATATTTAGAAATTTTTAAATTGCAAATTTCAAATAGATGATTTATTTGATTTTTAGTAAATTTTCAACACATTTATTCATTTAACTTTCATAGAATACCGGTACTGAGTAAAATTCGATTTTTGCTTTTCAATTACCGTATCATCAATATATTGCATTTAATAAGAAATGTTTTGCCCACGAAAAATATAATCACTGTCGACTTAGTTATTTTCAACTCATTTAAAATAAATCAAGTTGATTGAAATGAAAAAAAATACTCCCCGACCGGGAATCGAACCCGGGCCTTCCACGTGACAGGCGGAGATACTGACCACTATACTATCGAGGATTAATTTAATGATCAAAAACACACAGATTTGTCCAACAACTAAAAACACAACATTTTTACAATGCAATTATTCCCACAACTTTATTCAATTATATGTTTTTCAACAATCAAATTGCCAAGTTTAATTAATTTAAAAATTAGAAATTTTTATATTTAGAAATTTTTAAATTGCAAATTTCAAATAGATGATTTATTTGATTTTTAGTAAATTTTCAACACATTTATTCATTTAACTTTCATAGAATACCGGTACTGAGTAAAATTCGATTTTTGCTTTTCAATTACCGTATCATCATATATTGCATTTAATAAGAAATGTTTTGCCCACGAAAAATATAATCACTGTCGACTTAGTTATTTTCAACTCATTTAAAATAAATCAAGTTGATTGAAATGAAAAAAAATACTCCCCGACCGGGAATCGAACCCGGGCCTTCCACGTGACAGGCGGAGATACTGACCACTATACTATCGAGGATTAATTTAATGATCAAAAACACACAGATTTGTCCAACAACTAAAAACACAACATTTTTACAATGCAATTATTCCCACAACTTTATTCAATTATATGTTTTTCAACAATCAATTGCCAAGTTTAATTAATTTAAAAATTAGAAATTTTTATATTTAGAAATTTTTAAATTGCAAATTTCAAATAGATGATTTATTTGATTTTTAGTAAATTTTCAACACATTTATTCATTTAACTTTCATAGAATACCGGTACTGAGTAAAATTCGATTTTTGCTTTTCAATTACCGTATCATCAATATATTGCATTTAATAAGAAATGTTTTGCCCACGAAAAATATAATCACTGTCGACTTAGTTATTTTCAACTCATTTAAAATAAATCAAGTTGATTGAAATGAAAAAAAATACTCCCCGACCGGGAATCGAACCCGGGCCTTCCACGTGACAGGCGGAGATACTGACCACTATACTATCGAGGATTAATTTAATGATCAAAAACACACAGATTTGTCCAACAACTAAAAACACAACATTTTTACAATGCAATTATTCCCACAACTTTATTCAATTATATGTTTTTCAACAATCAAATTGCCAAGTTTAATTAATTTAAAAATTAGAAATTTTTATATTTAGAAATTTTTAAATTGCAAATTTCAAATAGATGATTTATTTGATTTTTAGTAAATTTTCAACACATTTATTCATTTAACTTTCATAGAATACCGGTACTGAGTAAAATTCGATTTTTGCTTTTCAATTACCGTATCATCAATATATTGCATTTAATAAGAAATGTTTTGCCCACGAAAAATATAATCACTGTCGACTTAGTTATTTTCAACTCATTTAAAATAAATCAAGTTGATTGAAATGAAAAAAAATACTCCCCGACCGGGAATCGAACCCGGGCCTTCCACGTGACAGGCGGAGATACTGACCACTATACTATCGAGGATTAATTTAATGATCAAAAACACACAGATTTGTCCAACAACTAAAAACACAACATTTTTACAATGCAATTATTCCCACAACTTTATTCAATTATATTTTTCAACAATCAAATTGCCAAGTTTAATTAATTTAAAAATTAGAAATTTTTATATTTAGAAATTTTTAAATTGCAAATTTCAAATAGATGATTTATTTGATTTTTAGTAAATTTTCAACACATTTATTCATTTAACTTTCATAGAATACCGGTACTGAGTAAAATTCGATTTTTGCTTTTCAATTACCGTATCATCAATATATTGCATTTAATAAGAAATGTTTTGCCCACGAAAAATATAATCACTGTCGACTTAGTTATTTTCAACTCATTTAAAATAAATCAAGTTGATTGAAATGAAAAAAAAAATACTCCCCGACGGGAATCGAACCCGGGCCTTCCCGTGACAGGCGGAGATACTGACCACTATACTATCGAGGATTAATTTAATGATCAAAAACACACAGATTTGTCCAACAACTAAAAACACAACATTTTTACAATGCAATTATTCCCACAACTTTATTCAATTATATGTTTTTCAACAATCAAATTGCCAAGTTTAATTAATTTAAAAATTAGAAATTTTTATATTTAGAAATTTTTAAATTGCAAATTTCAAATAGATGATTTATTTGATTTTTAGTAAATTTTCAACACATTTATTCATTTAACTTTCATAGAATACCGGTACTGAGTAAAATTCGATTTTTGCTTTTCAATTACCGTATCATCAATATATTGCATTTAATAAGAAAATGTTTTGCCCACGAAAAATATAATCACTGTCGACTTAGTTATTTTCAACTCATTTAAAATAAATCAAGTTGATTGAAATGAAAAAAAATACTCCCCGACCGGGAATCGAACCCGGGCCTTCCACGTGACAGGCGGAGATACTGACCACTATACTATCGAGGATTAATTTAATGATCAAAAAACACAGATTTGTCCAACAACTAAAAACACAACATTTTTACAATGCAATTATTCCCACAACTTTATTCAATTATATGTTTTTCAACAATCAAATTGCCAAGTTTAATTAATTTAAAAATTAGAAATTTTTATATTTAGAAATTTTTAAATTGCAAATTTCAAATAGATGATTTATTTGATTTTTAGTAAATTTTCAACACATTTATTCATTTAACTTTCATAGAATACCGGTACTGAGTAAAATTCGATTTTTGCTTTTCAATTACCGTATCATCAATATATTGCATTTAATAAGAAATGTTTTGCCCACGAAAAATATAATCACTGTCGACTTAGTATTTTCAACTCATTTAAAATAAATCAAGTTGATTGAAATGAAAAAAAATACTCCCCGACCGGGAATCGAACCCGGGCCTTCCACGTGACAGGCGGAGATACTGACCACTATACTATCGAGGATTAATTTAATGATCAAAAACACACAGATTTGTCCAACAACTAAAACACAACATTTTTACAATGCAATTATTCCCACAACTTTATTCAATTATATGTTTTTCAACAATCAAATTGCCAAGTTTAATTAATTTAAAAATTAGAAATTTTTATATTTAGAAATTTTTAAATTGCAAATTTCAAATAGATGATTTATTTGATTTTTAGTAAATTTTCAACACATTTATTCATTTAACTTTCATAGAATACCGGTACTGAGTAAAATTCGATTTTTGCTTTTCAATTACCGTATCATCAATATATTGCATTTAATAAGAAATGTTTTGCCCACGAAAAATATAATCACTGTCGACTTAGTTATTTTCAACTCATTTAAAATAAATCAAGTTGATTGAAATGAAAAAAAAATACTCCCGACCGGGAATCGAACCCGGGCCTTCCACGTGACAGGCGGAGATACTGACCACTATACTATCGAGGATTAATTTAATGATCAAAAACACACAGATTTGTCCAACAACTAAAAACACAACATTTTTACAATGCAATTATTCCCACAACTTTATTCAATTATATGTTTTTCAACAATCAAATTGCCAAGTTTAATTAATTTAAAAATTAGAAATTTTTATATTTAGAAATTTTTAAATTGCAAATTTCAAATAGATGATTTATTTGATTTTTAGTAAATTTTCAACACATTTATTCATTTAACTTTCATAGAATACCGGTACTGAGTAAAATTCGATTTTTGCTTTTCAATTACCGTATCATCAATATATTGCATTTAATAAGAAATGTTTTGCCCACGAAAAATATAATCACTGTCGACTTAGTTATTTTCAACTCATTTAAAATAAATCAAGTTGATTGAAATGAAAAAAAATACTCCCCGACCGGGAATCGAACCCGGGCCTTCCACGTGACAGGCGGAGATACTGACCACTATACTATCGAGGATTAATTTAATGATCAAAAACACACAGATTTGTCCAACAACTAAAAACACAACATTTTTACAATGCAATTATTCCCACAACTTTATTCAATTATATGTTTTTCAACAATCAAATTGCCAAGTTTAATTAATTTAAAAATTAGAAATTTTTATATTTAGAAATTTTTAAATTGCAAATTTCAAATAGATGATTTATTTGATTTTTAGTAAATTTTCAACACATTTATTCATTTAACTTTCATAGAATACCGGTACTGAGTAAAATTCGATTTTTGCTTTTCAATTACCGTATCATCAATATATTGCATTTAATAAGAAATGTTTTGCCCACGAAAAATATAATCACTGTCGACTTAGTTATTTTCAACTCATTTAAAATAAATCAAGTTGATTGAAATGAAAAAAAATACTCCCCGACCGGGAATCGAACCCGGGCCTTCCACGTGACAGGCGGAGATACTGACCACTATACTATCGAGGATTAATTTAATGATCAAAAACACACAGATTTGTCCAACAACTAAAAACACAACATTTTTACAATGCAATTATTCCCACAACTTTATTCAATTATATGTTTTTCAACAATCAAATTGCCAAGTTTAATTAATTTAAAAATTAGAAATTTTTATATTTAGAAATTTTTAAATTGCAAATTTCAAATAGATGATTTATTTGATTTTTAGTAAATTTTCAACACATTTATTCATTTAACTTTCATAGAATACGGTACTGAGTAAAATTCGATTTTTGCTTTTCAATTACCGTATCATCAATATATTGCATTTAATAAGAAATGTTTTGCCCACGAAAAATATAATCACTGTCGACTTAGTTATTTTCAACTCATTTAAAATAAATCAAGTTGATTGAAATGAAAAAAAATACTCCCCGACCGGGAATCGAACCCGGGCCTTCCACGTGACAGGCGGAGATACTGACCACTATACTATCGAGGATTAATTTAATGATCAAAAACACACAGATTTGTCCAACAACTAAAAACACAACATTTTTACAATGCAATTATTCCCACAACTTTATTCAATTATATGTTTTTCAACAATCAAATTGCCAAGTTTAATTAATTTAAAAATTAGAAATTTTTATATTTAGAAATTTTTAAATTGCAAATTTCAAATAGATGATTTTTGATTTTTAGTAAATTTTCAACACATTTATTCATTTAACTTTCATAGAATACCGGTACTGAGTAAAATTCGATTTTTGCTTTTCAATTACCGTATCATCAATATATTGCATTTAATAAGAAATGTTTTGCCCACGAAAAATATAATCACTGTCGACTTAGTTATTTTCAACTCATTTAAAATAAATCAAGTTGATTGAAATGAAAAAAAATACTCCCCGACCGGGAATCGAACCCGGGCCTTCCACGTGACAGGCGGAGATACTGACCACTATACTATCGAGGATTAATTTAATGATCAAAAACACACAGATTTGTCCAACAACTAAAAACACAACATTTTTACAATGCAATTATTCCCACAACTTTATTCAATTATATTTTTCAACAATCAAATTGCCAAGTTTAATTAATTTAAAAATTAGAAATTTTTATATTTAGAAATTTTTAAATTGCAAATTTCAAATAGATGATTTATTTGATTTTTAGTAAATTTTCAACACATTTATTCATTTAACTTTCATAGAATACCGGTACTGAGTAAAATTCGATTTTTGCTTTTCAATTACCGTATCATCAATATATTGCATTTAATAAGAAATGTTTTGCCCACGAAAAATATAATCACTGTCGACTTAGTTATTTTCAACTCATTTAAAATAAATCAAGTTGATTGAAATGAAAAAAAATACTCCCCGACCGGGAATCGAACCCGGGCCTTCCACGTGACAGGCGGAGATACTGACCACTATACTATCGAGGATTAATTTAATGATCAAAAACACACAGATTTGTCCAACAACTAAAAACACAACATTTTTACAATGCAATTATTCCCACAACTTTATTCAATTATGTTTTTCAACAATCAAATTGCCAAGTTTAATTAATTTAAAAATTAGAAATTTTTATATTTAGAAATTTTTAAATTGCAAATTTCAAATAGATGATTATTTGATTTTTAGTAAATTTTCAACACATTTATTCATTTAACTTTCATAGAATACCGGTACTGAGTAAAATTCGATTTTTGCTTTTCAATTACCGTATCATCAATATATTGCATTTAATAAGAAATGTTTTGCCCACGAAAAATATAATCACTGTCGACTTAGTTATTTTCAACTCATTTAAAATAAATCAAGTTGATTGAAATGAAAAAAAATACTCCCCGACCGGGAATCGAACCCGGGCCTTCCACGTGACAGGCGGAGATACTGACCACTATACTATCGAGGATTAATTTAATGATCAAAAACACACAGATTTGTCCAACAACTAAAAACACAACATTTTTACAATGCAATTATTCCCACAACTTTATTCAATTATATGTTTTTCAACAATCAAATTGCCAAGTTTAATTAATTTAAAAATTAGAAATTTTTATATTTAGAAATTTTTAAATTGCAAATTTCAAATAGATGATTTATTTGATTTTTAGTAAATTTTCAACACATTTATTCATTTAACTTTCATAGAATACCGGTACTGAGTAAAATTCGATTTTTGCTTTTCAATTACCGTATCATCAATATATTGCATTTAATAAGAAATGTTTTGCCCACGAAAAATATAATCACTGTCGACTTAGTTATTTTCAACTCATTTTAAATAAATCAAGTTGATTGAAATGAAAAAAAATACTCCCCGACCGGGAATCGAACCCGGGCCTTCCACGTGACAGGCGGAGATACTGACCACTATACTATCGAGGATTAATTTAATGATCAAAAACACACA